>JANHGN010000256.1:0-43696 GCA_024605025.1 Megaceryle maxima
CCCGCACCCTCTCCCTTCTCCCCTGCCCCCCCGGGGCGCCCCGGCTTTTTTTTTTTTTTTTTTTCCCCCCCCCCCCCCCTTTTTTTTTTTTTTTTTTTTTTTGAGTTGCTCTTCTTCCTGCCTTCATTTTTATTTTTTTTAAGCTTTTCTGAGGCAGCCAGAGCGAGAGTCTGACAACAACCCACCCATTGACAGAACAGGGAAGACAAGATGGGGGTGTGTTACTCACTACGATCTGTGGCGTTGCTTTCCCCCTGTTCTTGTCTGGCATCACTTGTTAGCTGCGTCCTTGCGCCAACAGGAAAATTCCCAGGCCCTCTGTAGCAGGAGCACATTACTGGGTTTGGAAAGGCTGGTTCTGTCTCCTCTTCTGCAGGCTGTTTGACAGCTGTGGAGTGAGAGTATCTCTATGTTTTGCCCCTTTAAAGAGTAGTTGCTTTGTTTTTCTATCACTGGTGATATTAAAAGCTTATTAAAACACTCATGAAAATACAGTTTTCTGGTGTTTTTCTGGCTTGGTGTAGGTGTTTTTTCTGCTGGGCTCCATGTAGTGGAGCTAGTGGATCACGGCAGAGCTGAAGTAATCCCTGGCTGCAGAGTTCCATCTCTGGCGGGCTGTGGCGCGGGAGGAAGGGGGCTTATGTTTGCACGCGTAGAGCTGGTCATGGAAATGCTCCCAACCTTGCCAGTACCCAAATGGCCCACCAGCATCCCTTCTATTTAATTCTGGTACCTCAAAGGCTGCAGTTTAGGATGCTGGTGCTTTTCTCTATTTGCAATAGGCCAGGCTCAGTGGAATTTACCTTGTCTACTTCAAAGAAGTGAATACCTCGGGAGCACTAGTTCGGTGTCAGAAATGACTGTGATCTGGCTAACCACCCTGACCACAGAGCCAACAGCATGGGGTGGTTTGGGGGGGGGAGTGGCAGGAGGCATACAGCTTACCTTCTTTTCTTTTTTCCTTTTTTTTGAACACAACATGGAGTTGGTTGGGGATTTTTAGTTCCACTTGTCTTTAAGTAAAACACCTCTCTCAAACCCCTTTGAAAGGTCTTTCTGTGTTTGACCTTTAGGGTATCTTTGCTGTAAAACAAGGTAGTTCAGTTATGTCGTTGATGCTAGCAGCTGCTGAAGGCAGGCTCTCTTGGATCTGAACAGTTTTATTTCTTACATCACTCTTCTATTTAATTACTATAAACTTCTGTCTAATGACATCACATATAGTAGAAAGTCATGTTAAAAGTTCTTCGTGGCTGAGTGTCTGCAGGTTGAGATTCACCTGACTGTTTATGAGCAGGGAAGGGGATAGACACTGTGTCTAGATCTGCAGCACATGTTGGCATTCTCAGGCGCACTCAGAGAGCAGGTACTTTCAAGGGTCTTTAGAGGACAAGGGCACCCATGTATTGATGTGGAAATGGTGATGGTGTGGTTCCCATGTGGACCTGCTTTGAGTGCAGCTTATCTTCCCCTAGATAATTCCCCTTGGAATAACTGCCTGGTGCTCAGACTGTTCCCTTCCACAAGGGTGAGTGTCTTCCCTGACCCAAGCCAGCTACAGTCTGCAGCTGAGCTGCCATTCTGCACAGGGAGTAAACTTGGCTGTCACTTGGGGCTCGGGAGCCTATGGTGACTGGAGCAAGAAGCTGTGTTATCTTTTCAGTACAATTTCTTCTTTGCCTGCTTGGTTTTTTTGACCTCTTGGTGGCATGCTGCATTCCAGTGTTCACTTGCCTAAGTACCTGTTGAAACTGTTCATCACTGTCAAAATTCGATACAACAAAAAAACCCAGAAGCTCAGGTCAAGTGTTTTCCTTGGTCCTTCTCTTGTCTCCTCGTGGTATGGAGCAGATTTTACTGCTCATCTAAAAGATGTCTGGATTTGAGGGTGTCACTACATGCTCCCCAGGTTTCTGGTGACTTTGTACAAATCCTTGCCTCTGCTGCAGCTCGGTGTTTCGCTGAGTTATCTTGAAACTGCCTCACTTTAAGGGAGCAACGTTATGATACTTGATTCTGGCACCACAAGAGCTGGGGGGGAACTTTTTGCACAGTAAAGCTATAACTGGTTGAGAACAGTGACGTTCGTACTGTGTGTTTTCCTTTCTGTTTGATGTGAATATGTCCTCAGCAATAAGGGAATTTGTGTTTTCCCGATTTGTTACGTCGGTATTTGGTATCAGAGAAGCTTATACCTAGCTGCTGAATACATGCTATGCCTGTCGGTTGAGAGCTTCCTCCCCATCCCTGAAGTTCAATCAAAGCTTTGGGGCATAAAAGCTGGGAGTGTTTAGTGACAGTTTACTTTATGAGTCTGCATCATTTTGAAAGCCGGAGGAACCTGAGGGTTGAAATGGAGCATTGTGGTGATGATAGTGTCTCTGGTAGCACTGCTGTAATTCTGCATGGATCATAATTCCTTATAAACAGCTACTCATAGATGTTCACCTAGGACTGCCTTGATTTGAAATAGTCCTAGATCCATGTGCTGGGAGGAAAGAGTGGCTTCCACGCTGCTGCCACCGTCATGCCTGAGCTGGGAGTACAGAGAATTTCCTTCTTTCACAGGCATGAAGATTCTGTCTGCCTCAAAATTTTGTCTCTTAGCATTATGTTATACTGCCTGGGTGTTCTTTCTGGGAAGTAGAGGTGGAGAGCCCTGCCTGTTCCTGGTGATGTGATTACTGTGCACACATGGGGACAACTGCTCATAGGTATTGATATAAACCAGAAGGCGCATGGTGAGGGTGATGGAGATCTTGGCCCAAGAGACTGAGGGCTCACTTCTCCTCAGGCATTTCTTTGTCATAAGTATGAAACGTGTTTTGAACCATCTGGTGAGTTTCCTGTTTCTCTGATTCAGTTGGCATTACACAGCACTCAGAACCCTCAGAGGAGAGTTTGGTGAAGCTTTTTGGTGGAAAGGAATTTGGGCTTTCCCAAATGGATGCTGGTCTCACTTGTTGCAGTGACAGCAGTGGTAGGTAGGTAGACTCCTGCAGCAGCATTTCACTGTGTGCTTCTGTGTTGTCATCAAAGTGCTGAGCTACAGATTTTACTGTGCTTGCCTTTGGAGGAAGCGAGGGAAAAGTCTGGGTAACCCTTTGAGTCAGTAGTTCACCTCTTGTCCTCTTACTGTCTTCTGAGCACATCCCTGCTGAGCTGTGTCCTCCTGACATGTTGAGTGCTCTGGGAGGTGCTGATGTCTCCCACCAGTGAGGTGGGGATGGCACGTGCAGGCACTTCTCTCCTGCAGATGATTGTGAGGGGACGTGCTTGCTGCTGGGGTGCCAGAGCTTGCTGCCTGAAGCACTTTTAGGTGGTGAGAATTAGGTGGGGAACGGGACTGACTGTCTTGAAGAAGAACTGCAACCAGGAGGCATGTTGTTCTGGTTTCAGTTGTTTGCTGTGTATTACATCCCTCTCCAGCATCAGTGGCCGCTAGGGATGACATTGGCAAAGAACATGGGTTCTGGCAAACTGCTCAAATGTGGAGCTTCTCTGGAAATTGAATCCTTCCAGCTAGGTGGCCATGCAACATAAGCCTCTGAGGTTCTGATGATCCTGTTTTTTACTGAAAGGATCACAGTTCATGACGGTCAGTCCCCAGTTAAGTCTTAGTATACTGACAGCAAGTGAATTCTCAGACCTTGGGGTAAAAGGATACCACAAAATTCTCATAGAGGGGTGAGCTGTTCCCTCCTGAGACAAGCTACAAAGCATGGTTTGACTTGAGTAACACTTCCGTGCCTTGCCAGGCAGTGAACAATCTGTAGGAGCGACAGATGAGTTTGCCACAACTGAAGATAGTTTTAGTGCATCGATACAGCAGCTTTAGAGCATAGCTGGGTGTGTGCAGAAGTGTCTGAAGTTTGGAACCCACTGCTTTGATGCGTTGGGCAGCTTTGTTGGTTATGTCCACTTAAATTTAACAAGCAGCTCTGGAATTCTTTCCTTTCCTCAGTTTGTCTAAGTCCAGCTGAAGCATTGCTTTCTAAACACCCACTACGGAAGCAGGAGAGAGAGAGAGATTTTGCTTGCCAAAAGCAGCATGTGGCTGGTGGTCTCTTAGATGTGGTACAACAGGCTTTGGTCTCATTTTTCTCTGACTGGGTGCAAGCAGAATCTTTCGAAGTCATAGTTTGTCTGACTCACTTCATTGGAGTGGGTATTGAAAGCTTGCTGTGACAAAGATGGGACCTTTTCAGGTGTTGTAAAAAAGCATCCTGCCTTTTACAGAATGGAAGTTGTAAATGGGAGTTTCTCACCCTGGATGGATGTGGGATTTTGTGGGAAGCAGGAACAGGTTGTGTTTTCTTAGTGTGCTCCTGCTGTGTAAGTTGTCTGTTCTGGCACTTGTGTTTTGGCCAGACAGCCAGAGTGGCTGTACTGTTACCACTGGACACTGGAAATGCTCGTTTTCTTTCTCGCAGTCTGGCGAGACTGATCTGCATGCTTGGTGGTACTGTTGGAACAGGTGCTCTCTGTGCTTGAGCCTGTAAAGAGCAGCCAGCTCTTGCTTAGTCTAATGTCCGTTGCCATCCGAGGGGCTCTGGAAGCTGCTGTCCTCGTCATGGTTGTACTGTCGTGGTTGATTGCCAAGGGTACAGAGGCAGTGCGGTCACAGGGGTGTATCTTCCCATCGTTCTAGTCCAGGGCCGTGGTGTGGAGGTGACCCAGACTAAATCTGTTTGGTGCTCTTGGAACATGCTGTGTAGCTCAGTGCTGTTGTGAGGCGAAGCCCCAGCAGAGTCTGTGCTGCATCACACCCACTCAGTGCTCTTGTCTCATTAAAGAGTAAAAGGACAGGTGGACCCTCAGCCTGGTCAGTACATCGCAGTACCCACAAGTGCTCTGACACTTATTAGCGATGTTGCATCTCAAGCAGTTGCTTGGGAATCACAGTATCACAGGGTGTCAGGGGTTGGAAGGGACCTTGGAAATAAAGATCCAACCCCTCTGCCAGAGCAGGATCATACAATCTAGCACAGGTCACAAAGGAACGCATCCAGTCGGGAAACATCTCCCCCAGCTCCCAGATGACTCTGCTCCTGACGTGAGTACACAGTGCACCTGGCATTTGTCTTGGGGTTACCTAGTGCCAACCTCTGAGAGTGTTTACTCTGCCAAAGGAAGAGGAGTCTATTAGGTATTGTGCTGTAGTTACTAAGTAGGCTTCTGAATAAGCTTCTAACTATAGCTTATCTCTTTCCAAGAAGGTGAGGGGCTGTCTAATTGGGGCCCAAAGCAAGGTGGTGAATGGGAGAAGTGAAGTGCTGTTCAAATGACTCCATTGTAAAGTTGAATAAACCTTGTCAGGAGCTGACTGGAACAGCTACATTGCTGGTTTCATGCCTCTGACAGCTTTGGCCACTGTCCCGCCCAGCTTCATGGATCCATAGTACCATAGAACAGTAGAATCACAGACTAGTTTGGGTTGGAAGGGACCTTTAAAGATCATCTAGTCCATCCCCCATGCAGTGAGCAGGGACATATTCACCTAGATCAGGTTGCATAATCTATACCATCGCTGAGCCATTAGTCCTCAGGCAGAGATTGGAATGTGGGTCAGTACCTTCTTGTCTTTTGAAGGTGCATTTGCCATAGATCTGCAGTGGGGAATTCTTTGGAAAGTAACTTTGCTCAAGAACACCGTAACAGAGATTTGCTTGCAGCTTTTCTCTTCTTGTTATAGCCACGTTACTGCAGGAAGAGCCTTTCTTCATCTGCTGACAGCTGCAAGGTTTAAACTGGCTGAGGTGGTGTGTTGTTTGAGATGTACGTGGAAGCTCTGCACGTTGGGTGTGCAGAGTTAGGCTCCGTCTCTTGCACGTGAGGCAAACCTTCCCTCACCCTTTTATTTATAATCCCAAGTGACCTTTTTTGTGTTGCATTATTCTTTTTCTGGTAAATGAGGTCACATTCAAAACCATTATGGTTTTTAATCACTCTCCATCTGTCGTGCTTTATAGTCACTTCTGAAAAACTGGAGGGAGGCTCTTCCTGCTCAGTTTGCCTCAAAACTGTGTTTTGACATGTGATGGTTTAGCCTGGCAAATGTGTACGGGTACTTGGTGGCCTTGTTAATCTTCTCTGACCAGTTACAAGGCTGCCTTCTCCAGTAGTGACAGCAGCTGTGTTCAGATCACCCATACACTCACAGATGTCACTGAGCAAACGGGAATGATGCATTGGTCGTGCTTCTTGTAGCTGTACGTGAAGCCTAGGTGATGATTTTGTGGAAAGAGCCCGTTTACTGTAGACCCTTCTGGTGGCTGCTCCGTAGGAAATGGGGAGGGGAGGGGAAATGTTCCCAGGATATAGGGCTAAAGCCAGAATTAATGCATCCCGCAGGAAAAGGAAGGTAATGGATCTCAGTTCAGAAATAAGCCAGGTTCTGAATAAATGCCTTGGAGGAAGGGTCTCTGATGCCATCTTGTAAAGAAGTCTTGGTGTGTTACTCTTCGTGAAAACAATGTTTGTTTATTTAGTGTTTTCAGTCCTCTGTTGGCAATGTGACTGGTCTTCAGAGCTGAGTATGTTGACATTGCCGTGGCGTGGGCTGTGTGTGGAGTGTGCTTCTCAGGCTGCAACACTGAGGTTCTGGAGGTACAGTTGTGAGCTGCCTCTCGATCAGAGCCCTTCCTTCGCAGCAGAGGAACAAAGTGCTGGGAAAGTAATTGGAGCCAGGCGACTTGGAAATTAGTTGTTTCACGGGAAGAAATCATTGCTGTCTGTAGGATCCTCCTATAAGGGGCTGTTTATGTGTCTTGAGTCTTCTGCTTGTGATGGTAAATTCTGTTTCCCTGTGGGAGATGTGCTCGTACGCACAAATGTTGAGGTTATTTGGCCTTTCTCTGTACCTGGCTCAGGCTACAAACACGCGACTGTGTGAAAATGCTGCGGATCTCAGTTTTTGGTAAGCTAACGAGGAAGAAATTGCATGGGGTGAGCGGCTGTTCCCTTTGCATTTCTAAACCTGGCTGGTCATAGGTAGCTCATTTTTCTGCCTGCATTCTCAGTGTTAAGACTATTCCGGCCTGGATTTGTCTCTGAACAGCCTCTCCCTTACTGGGTGCCAGGAACCTTCTCCCCAGACACGTGTCCCTGTGTGGGCAGTGCCTGCACAGTGTGTTTACATCCTGTGGCCAGCCCATGTGCTCAAGGAGTGGCCGGAGGCGTGACGGCCATCGATCTGCAGCGCCAGGAGCTGACTCTGGTTTGTTGCTGTGGGATTAGATGAGGAGCGGCAGCTTTTCCCTTCCGGGGAAGGGTCTGGAGGGTTCTGTGCGATGCAAGGTTCTGCGCATAGAAACACTGTGTTTGGGTGTCTTTTTATTGCTTTATCACTGCCTTTTCCAGTTTTCTTGGCATCACTCCTGCAGCAGCAAAGAGCAGACAGGCAAAGGGCAGGACTGCCCCCCTTCTCCAGCAGTGTGTGCTGATAATTAATTACTTAGAGCAGTTACAAACTGCAGCCTAAGTTTGTGTGTTTGACTGGCTGGAGTATTTTCTGTGTTGAAAACTTGAATGGCCATCTGCTCAGAGTATTTATTTGAGTTGTTTAATATCAAGGCTCATCAAGCAGAAACCAAGCAGGAAATTTTGAGAAGTTTATCTTAAGCCTTGCTGCTTTTTATCACATCAAGACTTTCCTGTAGACTCAGGTATGGATCTCAGTGTGTGTGATTTAATTTCTTTAAACTGTGGTTCCAGTAGCTGAGACTTCTTCATGCTTTGTCCTGTAAGTAGAAGAATTAGAAATTAGAGAGGAAACCACCTTTGGTGACTCTAAGTGAAAGTTTGTTCTGGCACCCTACCAGTTTATAGTGTTTCTAGATGCTTGGTGCTGTGACCAGCCACGGCTCTTGGCGTGCATGAATGAAGCCTGCATCTCTGGGATGACTATCTTCCCATCAGGAGCTGTAGTCTAATGTAACTTGTTCCCCAGCCAGGCTTGGAGGTTGCTGCGTGATGGAGCTGATGGGTGGGGGTCATCCAAAGGGATGCTGGTCTCTGTCAGGTCCAAAAAGGCCCCCAAATCTTGCATTTTCCTCAGAAAGACAAAAAGTGTCACCATTGAGAGCAGGTGGCGAGCTCTTCCTTGGAAAGGGAGAGCCTGGAGGCTTTGCTGAGGCTCCAGGATGTTCAGGTGGAATTAAAGACCTCAGATGCTTCTGCTCCTCCAGAGAGACTTTTACTTAAGTTTGGAGGAGTAAGTGTACATTTGAAGTAGGAAAGCAAACACAGAAACTTCTTTATCCGGAGTATGTCTTTAGAGTAGTTTGAATAAAGGCTTATAAGAGCACACCTTCCTGGTTTGAGACAAGCAGCAGATTTTGGGTGTCATATCATATGGTTTGTTTCCATATATACTTGTCCTTTGTTTCCTCATAACTGTTTTTGATTGTCTCGAGGCTGTAAGCTATAGCTGCTTTCTATGTACATATAAACATCTTTGCTTTGTAACAAGTGTCTGCTGGAAGAAAAATGCCAGCATGTTACCAGGGGAGGGAAGATCTTCTAGAATCCTTTCACACTTTCATCATCGTGAAGTTCATTTTAACATTAATATCCATATCTTCACTTTTCCACCCTCTTTCTCATTGCAGGATGAACAGTTTTTAGGTTTTGGTTCAGATGAAGAAGTCAAAGTGCAAAGTCCCACCAGGTCGCCCACAGGTAGGTTCAAGTCGCAGGACGGGATGCTGAATTTGTATTCCCCTTGGTGATGGTTGTGCTGTGCCTCTCCCTCCCATCAGTTCTTGTCCACCATAAAACCACCTCAGTCTTTGGATTCGACTCGTTTAGTCTCAGAGTTTTTTACATCTGATCTGTTACAGAGCAGGGAAGCTTTGAGTAAAGGAGTTGCACTGATGAAACAAAACAACTATAGACCACTGGAAGATAAGCTGTAGCTAACTTGTTCTGTCTTCAACTCTGGAGATGTAGGATCAAATCCTGATGGGGACTGCCAGTGAACAGGTTCAGCTTTGATTAGATGCTTGTCAGTAAGCGCTCTCACAGCAGCAGCACTCCTCTCGTGCACCACAGTGCTCAGCTTGGCCTCGCCAGCAGGCTCTGCTGTAATACTGGAGAAGGAGGATTTATTTTTTTTGCCTTTCAATTAGCTGTGACCTGCTTAAAAAAAATAAATAATCTTCATGCATTTGAAAGGTGGCACATGCCCTTGAGATTTATTGTTCCCTCTCAACGGTAGATCGATAGTGGGTTTGTGCCATTGCATATATAGTCTTTGTGAAAAGACAAGTTTGCATTAAAAAAAAATGTACTTCATGTTCTGTATGGGAGAAGAGGTGTGTTGGGAAGGTACACTACGTGTAATGATAAAACTGTGGGTTTAGTTGTTGATTAACACCAACATGAAATGAAATGTCTTGGCAACTTGTATGGGCAGCGTGACTGATTCTGAGTAAAGACTTGCATGACCTGGGTAATGCTGATCCAACACTCAGAGAATTTTAATGTGTGTTCTGTGTTCTCTCCTTCCCTCTCAGTTAAATCTAGTCCACGGAAACCTCGTGGGAGGCCCCGAAGCAGTTCTGACCGAAGTTCAGCTGTACTGTCGGACTCTTCATCAGTGTGTTCCCCTTCAAGCAAGTCTGAAACCACATCCATGGAGAAAGTAAAGAAGAAGGAGTCGAAGAGCGGGGAAAAAAGACGAGGAAGACCTCCAACGCTTGCAAGCGTCAAGTTCAAGTTGTCACAAGTAAAGGACACATCAGACATTCAGAAGGGCAGTAAAGAAGAAAAAGAGAGTCTGAAAAAAATCAAAAGGTCACCGTCCACTACGTTTCAGCAGGCAACTAAAATCAAGAAATTAAGAACTAGTAAGCTCTCCCCACTGAAATCCAAATTTAAGCCTGGGGCGAAACTTCAGATTGGGAGGAAGAGTGTTCAGATTGTGCGCAGGAGAGGCAGGCCACCATCCTCTGAGCGGTTGAAGACTTCCTCCACCTTAGTCATAAACTCGCAGCTGGAGAAGCCCCAAAGGATTCGCAAAGAAAAGGATGGCATGCCACCTCTCACGAAAGAGGAGAAGACTGCCGTCAGGCAGAGTCCGCGCAGAATCAAGCCCGTTAGGATTATACCTTCCACCAAAAGGACGGATGCCACAATTGCGAAGCAGCTCTTGCAGAGGGCTAAGAAGGGGGCACAGAAGAAGATTGAGAAAGAAGCGGCCAAACTTCAGGGCAGAAAGGGGAGGACCCAGCTCAAAAATATCCGACAGTTTATCATGCCAGTTGTGAGCGCCATCTCTTCTCGGATTATTAAAACGCCCAAGCGGTTCATTGAGGACGAAGACTACGATCCTCCTATTAAAATATCCCGACTAGAATCCACACCAAACAGCAGGTTCAGCGCTACATCCTGTGGCTCCAGTGAAAAGTCCAGTGCTGCTTCTCAGCATTCGTCCCAGATGTCTTCAGACTCCTCACGGTCCAGCAGCCCCAGTGTGGACACATCTACAGACTCCCAGGCTTCCGAGGAGATGCAGATGCTTTCTGAGGAGCGCAATACTCCAGAGGTTCACACATCACTGCCTGTTTCTCAGTCCCCTGAAAATGATAACAGCGATAGGAGAAACAGAAGATTTTCAGTAACAGAAAGAAGTTTTGGCCAGAGGACTGCTAAAAAGCTGTCGGCCTTACCCAGCGTGCCGCAGCAGCCATCTTCGTCCTCTCCCCCTCCGCCTTTGCTCACCCCCCCGCCACCGCTGCAGCCTGCTTCCAGCATGTCGGACCACACGCCATGGCTGATGCCTCCCACCATCCCACTGGCTTCACCCTTTCTTCCCACTTCTGCTGCGCCCATGCAAGAGAAGCGCAAGTCGATCCTGCGGGAGCCAACGTTTCGGTGGACCTCCCTGAAGCATTCCCGGTCAGAACCACAGTACTTCTCATCAGCAAAATATGCCAAAGAGGGCCTGATTCGCAAACCAATCTTTGATAACTTCAGGCCCCCGCCACTGACTCCAGAGGACGTTGGCTTTGCATCTGGCTTCTCCACACCTGGTGCAACGGCTCCGGTGCGCCTGTTTTCACTGCACTCTGGCACGAGGTTTGATATGCATAAGAGGAGTCCTCTGCTGAGAGCGCCACGGTTCACACCGAGTGAGGCCCACTCCAGGATCTTTGAGTCTGTAACCCTGCCCTCATCAGTCGGTCGTGCTGCGACCGGAGCCTCTGCAACGGGTGCCTCCTCTCGCAGGCGGAAGAGGAAAGTGTTCAGCCCCATCCGATCTGAGCCCAGGTCTCCTTCACACTCCATGAGAACAAGAAGCGGGAGACTTAGTACCTCTGACCTGGCAACACTCACCCCACAGTCCTCTGTCTCTTCCTCTATAACGAGCATTTCTGTTAGTTCTCTTGCCACTAGTGCCTTAAATTCAACTTTTACTTTTCCTTCCCATTCCCTAACGCAGTCTGGGGAGTCAGCGGAAAAAAGCCAGAGGCCAAGGAAGCAAACAAGCACTCCGGCAGAGCCATTCTCATCCGGCAGCCCTGCTCCTCTCTTCCCCTGGTTTACCTCGAGCCCTCAGACAGAGAGAAGCCGAAACAAAGACAGGGCAGCAGAGGAGCTCTCCAAAGATAAAGAGGCTGATAAAAGCCTGGAGAAGGACAAGAGCAGAGAGAAAGACAGAGAGAGAGAAAAGGAGAATAAACGTGAGTCGAGGAAAGAGAAGAGGAGAAAAGGGTCAGAAATTCAGAGTAGCTCTGCATTGTTTCCGGTAGGTAAAATGCCCAAAGAAAAGGTTGTCACCGAAGATGTCGCAGCATCATCATCTGCCAAAAAAAATGCTGGCCGAAAGAAGTCCACGACGGTAGATCCAGTGGCAGACGTTTCTGCTACTGCTCTGGCAGAGACGGCAGCCATCAAAACCAAAACATCCAAGAAGGGCAGAGGGGGGTTGGACAAATCGGATCTGGACCTCGGCCCCACTGTGCCGGCTTTGGAGAAGGAGAAAGCCCTGCGTCTTTCTGCTCCTTCCTCAAGCACCGTTAAACATTCCACTTCCTCTATCAGCTCTATGCTGGCTCAAGCAGACAAACTGCCAATGACTGACAAGAGGGTGGCCAGTCTCCTGAAGAAGGCAAAAGCCCAGCTCTACAAGATTGAGAAGAGCAAGTCCCTCAAACAAGCAGATCAGCCAAAAGCACAGGTACACCTTTTTCCAAGGTTTTTTTTTTTGTGTTATTTGGTTGTTGTGGGTTTTTTGTTTTTCTCTAGAGTGCATCTTATTTTGAATTCGCGCTCAAAGTCACAAGTCGCTGTTGTAGCCCAAGCGTGAAGAATTGCTGTGCCGAGCAGCTGTTAGCGCAGCAGATGGCAAACGATCCCAAACCGAGACACCCTGGGCAGAAGCTGAGGGGGAGAGGGAGCTGCTGCGCAGCCAGCTCGGGGGGAGCTGCATGCTTCTGAAGAGATGGACGCCCCGTAGCTGCTTGCTGGGGTTCTCTGAACAAATCTAAGCCCACTGAACACGTAGAGCAGTAGTACTCGCTGCTAAAAGCATGGCTCTAGCAAGCTTTTTATTTAGACTTCTACTTTCCTTAATGACTTGAAAATTACTAGCATGTGTTTTAAATGGAAAACTCACCTCATGTCTCTGAAATGAGGACGTGTGTTCTTCTGTGTGTCTGTCTTGGTGTAGAGGCAGCCCAGGCCCTCACAGTTACCTGTTTTGGGGAGTTCTAGTAGGAGATACTCCAGAATCGTACGATGAAAATGTAGAAAAGTGCCCTGAAGTGCTACATTTTTTTTTAAAGCACCTCAGTAAACACAAGCCCCTCGTTTAAAGGCCATCTGCTGCAAAGCTGTCTGAGGGCTTGGTTTATTCCTGGCTTCTGCTGGGTCAGTCAGCACCAAGTGTTAGTCCGACTCTGTCCGACTATGATTTTTGTGATATCCATGCCTTGATAACACAGCCTTGTGAGTGAGTTCTCTTTCCAGTAGCGGGTAGAAACTTACCTTGTAATTCCAACTGAGTGAAACCTCTTGTTCTTCTGAGTTTATCCTCTCTTGGGCAACTGAGGCTTAGAACGCTGAGTCTTTATCCTGGTTCTTAAAAAGTGCAAGCTAAGATATAGTTTAACTCTTTTCAGGTGTTTAGAAGTTTCCATTACATTTCACAGCCTCACTTTGGTACCTCTCTTACGAATCCTGTCCTCGTGTTCTGAAATCTAGGGACAAGAGAGCGATTCGTCGGAGACATCAGTCAGAGGACCGCGAATCAAACATGTTTGCAGGAGAGCAGCCGTTGCGCTGGGCCGCAAGCGCGCAGTGTTTCCTGATGACATGCCCACTCTGAGTGCCTTACCATGGGAAGAGCGGGAGAAGATACTGTCTTCCATGGGGAACGATGGTGAGTTAAGTTTTCGGGTTTGTCTGTGGATTTGCGCAAAGTCAGCTTTGGACTGCTTAAAATATGAGGGCATCGAGCGATTAACAAGGGAAGGCATGTTAAAAAGCTCCGGGCTCTCCACTGCAGTGCTGCTCAAGCAGGGTTAATCCTTTTAACCGCTGGCAATTGTTACAAACGTGTGTTCTGCAGTAAAGTTGGCTCTGCCGAGGGATGTGTGTACATACGTGTGTACATCTATGTATGTGTGTGCCCACACATGCTGACACGCACCACTTGGGTGGCCCTGCAGATGATTGTAAGCTTAATTCAGTTAGCAAATTAAATACTCCTGAAATATTCTTGGGCAGCAGAGAATTCACATTAGACCTTTTTTTGTTAGATAAATCGTCGATAGCTGGCTCAGAAGAGGCTGAACCTCTTGCTCCACCTATCAAGCCAATTAAGCCAGTTACCAGAAACAAGGCCCAGCAGGAGCCCCCAGTGAAGAAGGGCCGACGCTCAAGGCGCTGTGGGCAGTGTTCAGGCTGCCAGGTTCCAGAGGACTGCGGGGTCTGCACTAACTGTCTAGACAAACCCAAGTTTGGCGGGCGCAATATAAAGAAGCAATGCTGCAAGTAAGTGTGTGTCCGAGAAAGGTTTGGCTAATCCCTCTGCTGAGCAGAAGCACACCCACGCTGTGGGACTGGGAACGGCAGATTTACCCTGCAGCACAGGCTCTGAGTGAGGGCCGAGGCTGGATCCCTGCGGGGTGTTGTAAACAGTTTAATTTAGAAGTCGAGAGCCTGATTCAAGGTGTGCTTGTTGCGAGCTCTGTTTCTGAAGTTCACTTCTGGTTTCTTCTCCACAGTTTGACAAACCTGGCATAGCATTGGGAAGTGTCGGGTATGAGACCAGCAGCTTTCATTTGGCAGGATGGGTTTTTGCAAGGAAGGCAATGTATACTTATTTATCTCCTCATCTCCCAGATTGCATTTCTGAAGAGCCCACATTTTGAAGATGGTATTTAACTGGCATATATACACCTCATATAACAGTGCTGTCTTGGGATGTCATGAAGAAATAACACTTTTCCTATCATTTTCCATACATATCGCTTCTGCTTTTTAAAATAACTTAATTAAATTGATTTTTACCAGACTAGATAATCTGTCTGAAAAGGCAGTCGCTGAAGTGGTAGCAGTAGAGGCCGTGGTGATAAAGCATAGCTGTGCAGGTTGCTGTGCAGAGCTCCTCTGCGTGACAACGTGCTGCAGACTACGGTCTGTACGTCGTCTCGCTCTGGGCAGCTCAGCCCAGGCCTTGAGCCAGGTCTCAGAACCACAGACCCTGCAACCAGAACAAGGGCAGGAACAAAGCCTGGACCAACTTACACAAGACATCATATGCTGTAAACATAAGAAAAACAGGATATAAAGTTAAACCCTTGAAAAAAAGGCTTGGTCACCTAATCAGATCCCACTCCAGGAGCGACTGCTTCTGTCTGAAATGGCCTCAGTTTGGATTATGTAAAACCTACAGTTGAGTGAGTTTGATGTGGTTTCTTAGAGCTCTTGGAAGTATTCTGATACTTGTCAAATCTGAGAAATGGAACTGGTGAGGGATTTACCAGTGAAGCAGTGTTGTTACATAAGCACTTTTATTAACCTCAAAATTGTGTTGAGTGTAGAAAACCAAAAGGAGAATACAGAGGAAAAGAAGAAGTTTCTTTTGCAGATCTCTGAAGAAGAGAGGAAAATGAAAAAAAAAAAAAAAGAAAAAAAAAAAAAATTTGCTTGGAAAAAAAAAGTAGTGGGTGTCTGGATAATGATTTTCCAGTTTTTCATGTTGAAATTTTACAGACTACACACTTAATGTCTGCATTGTTCTAATTTCCCACTATGCTCTTACTTTGTAGAATGAGGAAATGCCAGAATCTGCAATGGATGCCTTCCAAAGCCTATCTCCAGAAACAAGCAAAAGGTAGGCCTAAAGGCTTGGCTCAAGTATAGCACAAGAGGGAGATTTTCATGTCTTAAATTCTGCTGTTTAGGCTGTCATTGTGGCAATGCTGAGCCGGTAGAAGGTTCATCTGCAACCATGCGTGTGCAGGAGCCTGGCTTTCCCTCTTGTTGCGGGATTGATGTGAGCAAACGCCGTGTCTGTGCTCCCGGACAGTGGCTGTCACTGCCAGCACTGGTCTTAGGAGTTTTTCCGTCGTCTTGTAGGGAGCTGCTGATGATGGTCAGTCTCCCCTGTGTCCTTGAGGTGAAGCGGTTTCCAGAGGTTTGACTGCTCCTGAGTGGGATGGGGACTGACGGGTCTCTGACATAAGGCTTTAGTGAGCCATCCCATGTGCTGTGTTTAAATCCTGGAGTTCCTGGTACCAGACCTCCAGAAGTGTGTGTGCCAGTGTGACAGCGTTCAGGCGGCTGCATGAACCCCCAAACTTCACCACACAAAGTCTGTGTTCTCCTCTGCCCATTTGAGCCCTGAATTTGCTTTACTGCAGAAGGGCTTGGCAGTTACTGCTCTGTTAGAATCAAGATCCCGGGTATTGAAATGCAGGTGGCAACATAAGCCAAGGGCAGTTATCTTACCAACAAAATTCTGTGGGTTTTTGAGTACCTTTTTATCTTTGGTATGAAAAAATGACAAAGTTCTGACATCAGTGTCTGTTTCCTTGTTTTAAGAAAGTAGCGAATCATTTGAAGTTGCATGGTTTTGCTTTATTGATTCTTCTTCTTCCTAGCTGCAAAAAAGAAAGAGAAGAAATCGAAGACAAATGAAAAGAAAGAAAGCCACTCTGGAAAGAACCAGCTGGACTCTGGGCAGAAGCAAACTCCTCAGGCTGTTGTAGCAAGAGAAGACAATGCCATAAAGAAGGGCAGCGAGCCTGCCCGTAAGCCTGTTGAGGAGAAGCACGAGGATGGGAATTCCTCTGTTCCAGCATTGGAGCCCAAACAGTTGCCTGCATCTGGCACCAGAAAGACTGGCAAACAGGCAGCCCAGCCAGTGCAGCCTCCTCCTCCACAGCCACCCAGCTCAGGACCATTGAAAAAAGAAGCACCTAAACTTGTCACTTCTGAGCCTAAGAAAAAGCAGACTCCCCAGCCAGAAATAGGTAAATGGGACTGTTTATCCTCAGTATGTTCGAGTCACGTTAAGTAACCATGCCACTAAAGGCTGTTGGATTTTAAAACTGATAACTGCTTTATGATCTGGTGTAATTACAACAGATCATTTTGGAAGTTTTGCTTAGAACAGGCTTGCTTTTTATTGAACTACAGCATGTGTTGGGGCAGGGAAAAGACGGCTGTCCTTACAGTGACTACTGGTCAGGTGGCCTTCACAGTTCTGGAGTATGTTTTCAATACTGCTAAGTCTGTTGAATGTTCACAGTCTGAATGCGGAGCAAGGAGGGTGTAATCTTTTACTACAAACACGTAGTCTGCTGCTGCATGCAGTATAGAACAGCATGGGCTGTGACCAGTGAGGAAGCTCTGGGACTTTCATGGTTTTGCACCCAGAATGCTTCAGGCTTTGAGCAGAGCAAACTGCTGGTCAGGCCTCGAGAGGCTGCTTAAGCTGTAGCTGGTGAGGTGCAGTCACAGAAGAGGGTGGAAGAATTTTAGTCTAACATCCATCACACATTACCCAGCTGATTTTTTTCCCTTTTCTTCTCTACAGGTGGCTGTTAGTTACTTGAAATACTCATAATTTTTCCCCCCTTCCTAGGCACAGAACAAAGCAAACCGAAAAAAATTGCTCCCCGTCCAACTTTCCCTGTGAAACAGAAACCAAAAGAAAAGGTGAATACTGTTTTTTTGTACAGTCAGTAAATTTCAAGAACCTGGAACTTGTGTCTGTCTAGAAAGTAGAACTGTATTAGCTAACCCTTTTGCAGACCTTGTTGGTGTTTGTGGTTTTTGGTTTTTTTTTTTTTTTTCACTTGAAGTTGTTAGGTCTTCTTGTGGCAGTACGTGGATACCAAAGCACCTGGCGTGCGCCTAAGGTTTGGTTCAGCTGCTAACTCATTTTCTGAGATGTACGTTGTGGGATGGAGGCTGGATTTTCCATAAAAAAACAGGACTACCTTCATCTCAGAAACAACTCCATTATAGAATACCAAACAAGCAAAAGAATAAAAGCAAAAAAAGAATTGTCTTAATTAAATCTGAGAAAGGACTGCGTAGGGACTAATTACACCAGGGGTTTCCCCACTTGTGCTCTGATGAGAGAACAACATGATGTTAGAAGAAAATGCAGCAAATTGAATTAGAAATGTAATTTGTGTGGAATGCTCTTAAGAAATGGTTTGCAGAATGGCTGCTTTCTTGCAGCTTTTACACGCTCGTTAATTCTGTGATTGGTTTGGTTTTTTGTTTTGGTTTGGTTTGGTTTGGTTTTTTTCTGTGAATTACCTATGATGTTTAATATGATTACTGGTGCAGTTTTGACGTTCGGGGTCGGGATTAACGCAGGCTCCTTTACTTGCCCAGGAAAAGCCCCCTCCCATAAGCAAACCAGAGAGCAGCACGCTGAATTTGCTCAGCACTCTGACTAATGGAAGCAGTTCCAAGCAAAAGCCACCGACAGATGGAGTCCACAGAATCCGAGTGGATTTCAAGGTAGAGGACACAATGTTTTAAGTCTTTGAATGTTTCCTGGCTCTAAGTACTGGAACTAGAGTCCCTCGAGAGTGCTGGCAATGACCTGGCACTTTGTGTGTCAGGTGCTGTTCAGAGAGAGCTGCAAATAGGAGCCTTCATGACAAGTCACTCAGTTGGTTTTTAGAAGCTTGTTACGCCTTTTTTTCTCATAATTACAATACTGGATGAAGAGACACTTAAAGCTTTAAAACCTTAACTGTCAATGTGTGAGGATGAGCAAGAATTTGAGGTTTATGAAGAATTATTCCATTAAGATGGAACTATAAAACCTTGCCACACCTTGAGCCAACAAGATTTGGGGAAAATGTTAGTAACTTGTAATTCACAACATTTGGGGAATATCTGCGGTTTTAAAATGAAAAATCATGTACTTTTTTGAACGACAGTGTTGAAATAATAAAAATCAATATTTTCCTAATAATTTTTCAGTCCATCTATAAGTGTTGATACTGGAAATTATAGAGAGAACTCATAAGCGTTTTACACAAATACAGAGCTTTAATAAAGTCTAATTCTTCTGAAATTTCACTTTCAGTAATAAGTGTGCAATCATGAAAACCTCTGTCCTGGTCCTTAGGCTGGCTTTCTGTAGAAGGAAGGCTGGCATACTATTGAGCGCTCTGGGCAAGAGCAGCGCCCAGATGTGACTGTTCCAATATACGCTGTAAAGTAGACTGAGGTCGAGGTTGAAATGGTCTCAGTTTGAGACTAATCACAGGCACAGAGCTTATGAAGCAGCGTCAGTGTGAGCACTCTGTACTGATGTCGTATTGCCTTGTTCTGCATGGTGACGTGTCCTTTTGTACTTGCAGGAGGACTGTGAAGTGGAGAATGTTTGGGAGATGGGTGGGTTAGGCATCGTCACCTCGGTACCTATTACTCCCAGGGTGGTCTGTTTTCTCTGTGCCAGCAGTGGACATGTGGAGGTAAAGCATTGTGTTCTGCTGTCGATCACTTAGTTACAGCACCATGTTGCAAAAACAAATAAATGAAAAATGTCATGGCCTTAATCCAGAAGAAGTTAAAGTAATACCTGTAAATCTGTCCTTGCTAAGCTTTGTCCCAGGACACTAAACTGCAAGGTATTTAAAATCAGTTTGGAAACTTCTGCTTGCATTGGAGGTGAACTGTGATAGACGTAAAGAACAGTGTATCTGAGAGTCCCCGCGTCTCCTCTTAATTCAGAATTCCCCATCTGATGTAAAGCAGGGGCTTTGCTTTAACTTGAACTAAGAAATGCTGTCCAGGGATGTTAGAGGGCTTCAGGCAGCACTGTCTTCCCCAGGGATGTCTGTATCTGCTGAGACCTGCAAACCATTACTAAAATGTGACTGGAAAGGTTCTGGCGCTGGATTAAGATGCATTTCCAGGTGTAGATAGGTACCTTCTCCACATCTTCAGACCAGCTGTCCTGGGAAGGGGACGCTAGAACTCTAGGAAAAACTTGGTTGCAATGAATGAAAAGTACTTGGGGGGGAAAGGGCGTTAAGTTCTGCATGTGGACATCAATTCTCTTGGGAACTGTGACGGTCCAGTGGAGCATGGAACCATCCCCTTCTCAGTCAGGTTGCTTGAAGGGATAAAAAAATTCTGTCCCCTGTGAGCCTGCAGTGTTCATGACAATTCTCTTCCTAGTGTGACAAGCCTTGTGGGGGACACGCAGATATTAGAAGAGCTGTCACATGGGCCCCCTAAGCTGAGCGGAGGGAGAGATGTCTCTCTTGGCTCCACATGTCCCTTCCTTCTGCACTGTTTCTTCCGGTGTGGTTGCCTTGTGCTGCAGCAAAAGAGGCAGGGAGGTTGATCCCAGCAAGCCCTGCAGGCCTCTGCCATACTTGGAACACTTCAATTGCAACAGGTTCCAGATTCCCCTTTGCTGCTAGACACCTATCCTGGGTAGGCAAACGTATACTTGGGTTGTTTGAAGTACACCTACAGTTTCCCTCCTAAAATATGCCAGTAGAAATACGCGTTCTGTCAGCTGTAAAGAGAATTCAGAGTAGTTTGGAGCGTGAGGGGGCTTGTGTGGAACTCCAGAGCTGCTTCTGACTTGCTAAAGCCCCCTCTCCCCCTTGTAGTTTGTGTATTGCCAGGTCTGTTGCGAGCCTTTCCACAAGTTCTGCCTGGAAGAGAGCGAGCGGCCACTCGAGGAGCAGCTGGAGAACTGGTGCTGCCGTCGCTGCAAGTTCTGCCACGTCTGTGGGAGACAGCACCAGGCCACCAAGGTACCCCATCCCCTGGGGACCCAGCAGGCACCCCATGCCACTCCCAGAGCTCCTCTCGCCCTGCAGCCCAGCTAGCGAGCACGCGTCGGCAGCAGGGAAGTGCAGGGGCTGGGGAGGACCCCTCTCCAGTTGCTTCCTTCCATCTGCTTCCTGCTGCCCTGAATGAGGGATCCAGCGTAAAATGGCAGTGTCCAGGGTTTTGCAGCCCCTCAAAGGGTCTCTGTTCCAACATGTTTTCCTCTTACTCTTGTAGCAGTTGCTGGAGTGTAACAAGTGCCGAAACAGCTATCACCCTGAGTGCCTGGGCCCAAACTACCCAACCAAACCCACCAAGAAAAAGAAAGTTTGGGTGAGGGACTTTGATTTCTTTTTTTGAGGGTACTTTGCTTCTTGGCTGACCGTAACAGTAGGGGCCAGAGCTCTGCAGTTGGCTTGCTTTGCTGCACTCGCTTGGCCCAGGAAGGCAGGGCACCTCTTGCATTGGAAGGTATGTTTGGAAATGCATACTGAGGTGGCTTGTCGATAAGGTGGTGAACAAGCAGAACTTCTGAAGGAATTACACCTTTTTCAGTTGTTGTAATTCTTCTGGTTCAAGTCCCAGAATGCGTAACAAGCTCTTCAGAATGGAAGCATTTACCTTGTTAATGGACTGACCAGTTTATATGGCTACTGAGGGACAATTTGGATTACTGTGCTGTTTGCTTTTGGGAAGTTTTTGTTCTAAATGAGTGCCTGTGATGTATTTGGTACTGATAGTTTTTAAGGGTTTTCTATTGTGACATCCTCAGAGTTGGAAAACTTAAAATAAGACTTGCTGGTTTAGGTCAGCAGAAGAGCCACAGGTCCATAGGCCATTGCTTTGTGCGAAGGGAAAGGTGATGTCGTCCTAAGCAAAAATATGGAGGAAAGAACAACTGTACTGTGATTTGACTTGGTTTTGTTTTGTTCTTGTTGCATCACCACTATCTTGCCATAAAGGGACTGGAAATTGGGGTGTTTTAGTGGAAGTTCTGCTGTTTGAAACTCCTTGTTCTGCACTTGTGAAGTAATAGAGACTATGAAATATACTGTTAGGGCTAAAGACCAGAAACCACTGGATAAAAACAAATAACTCTTGCCAAACATGTTCCTTTTCCAGATATGTACCAAATGTGTTCGCTGCAAGAGCTGTGGATCAACAACACCAGGCAAAGGGTGGGATGCGCAGTGGTCTCATGACTTCTCGCTGTGTCACGATTGTGCCAAACTCTTTGCTAAAGGTACATAAAGTTGTGATTCTTCACAGCGGGAGCCTCTTCGAGTGCTAGGTTTGAGTTAGGCAGCTCCATGTAGAGTGAGCAGAGGTTCTGTGGAGCAGGTGAGCTTGTCACAATACAAACAGGAGGCTGGAGGGAAGGCTGGTGTCAGGGACAAGCATGGGAGCGCCTCTGATGGTTCCTGTAGGAAAGTCAGGTTTTTAGGTTTAGATTTTGGCTAATGAAAGTCACCGCTGTTTTATTGCCACAGCCTAAGGCTTCCACAATTTAAGCACTCTACTACGTGAAGAATTAACATGCACCTGTGGGTGTTTCAATAGCAGTTGAGAGAGACATTTTAAAGGACTCCTGACTTAAAAGCAACAGAATTTCTATTGTAAAGTGGTTGTTCCTTCTGTGTTAGTTACTGTACGTGACGTGATGCCTTGGAATTTAAGAGGAGACATCTCACAGTAGAAAATCTTGGCTATACCACCTAATTTCTTGCCCATCCTTTTGTTTTAGTCTGTAAAGCTAATTGCCTGCAGTATTTTGTTAATCTCACACTCCCAAACAATGGGTAGCCAGTAACAGAATTGTAGAGCAGTCAGTGGCCTTCCCAGGAGGTTATTTTTGTGACCGGTGTTTGTGGTGTGGTCCAAGTTGATGTGATTGCATGGGCAGCTCAGTGGTGGGCTTTTTGGAAGCTGCTTTCTCTGCACACGAGTGAGTAACCACTTGGCCTTCAAGGTGTGTGTGGCAGCTGAACTTCTGATAAAACCCACGTCTTGTTTGCAGGGAACTTTTGTCCTCTTTGTGACAAATGCTACGATGACGATGACTACGAGAGCAAGATGATGCAGTGCGGGAAATGTGATCGCTGGGTCCACTCCAAATGTGAAAACCTCTCTGGTAAGGCAAATCCTTATCTCCCCAGTCCTTACAAATGCAGGGCAGTAAGCAGAGTAAAGCAAGCCATTTTTGGACCTTTCTAATAGAGTGTTGTGTTAACAACCTCACCTCTTACAACCTATCTGAAAAACAGCTGTAAAATGGCTGCACTTAAACCAGTGCTCATGTCAGTGATGTGCTGAGAGCAGAGGCCTTGCCTCAAATGCAGTAGCACTCGGTTAGCTGCACAGATATTTTTGTTACCGGAAAAGAGTTTCCATTAGACAGTAAGTGGGAGTAGGGATTTCCTCCTATACCCATATTTCAGTAAGCTAGTTCAGATTGTTACTTTCTTTTTCTCATCTCCAGATGAAATGTATGAGATCCTCTCTAACTTGCCTGAGAGTGTGGCGTACACCTGCATTAACTGTACGGATCAGCATCCTGCTGAGTGGCGCCTGGCGCTGGAAAAGGAGCTGCAGGTTTCCTTGAAGCAGGTTTTAACAGCCCTCCTGAATTCCAGAACTACCAGCCACTTGCTGCGCTATCGACAGGTAAGCTGGGGCCTTGACACCTTGAGGTGTTGCCTGGTGTTCGGTTCATTCTGGTGTTGCTGTGCCTCTTACTGCAGAATTGTCTTTGTCGTACATGGAACAACAATCACACAGAGTGATTTTTGTTTTCTGTCTTTTGCTCATTCCTATGGAAACAAGCAAGTATCTGTGATATCACTTCTGCAGCTAAAAGAAAAAATAGGGTAAACTTCCTCAAGGAATGGGAGGAATTAGCTCTGTGATGGCAAAGGTGCTTTTTTGACAGAAGAGCAGGATCTTAGTCTTGAAATATATATTCAGAAATATGGCTTCTCAAAACGGGTCTGATCCTCACAGCTGATGGCTCCGCCCCACTGCATGCCCAGCAGCAGAAAGCTGGTTCAAGTCTTTTCCATTTTGCCCCTGCATTTCGGACTCTTGTCAGAACTTGAATCTCCTTTCTTTCATGGCTAGGAAGAGTCTCTGGGCCAATAAATGTGCATAGGAGTATGTCATGGGTAGCAGCCAATGTCCCTTTGTCTGGTTGCCGATGTTAACAGGCAGCAAAACCGCCTGATTTAAATCCTGAGACAGAAGAAAGTATCCCGTCCAGAAGCTCTCCCGAAGGTCCTGACCCGCCTGTCCTGACAGAAGTCACGAAACAGGAGGAGCAGCAACCTCTGGATCTTGAAGGAGTGAAAAGGAAAATGGATCAGGGAGGTTACACTTCTGTGGTACGTTTCGGTGTTTCGCTCTAATAATAGACCCTGCTAATTGCTTTATGACCCATGGTGTTTGTAACTGAGCATGCTTGAGCCTTTTCTTTGTGCACAGGGGAACAAAACCCTCATGAGGCAGCCAGCTTAGCAGATTTGCAGTAGGTCAGCAGTCAGCTCGCAGTGGAAGAAGGGAACAGCTATGGGTGCAGCAGTTCTGCCAGCTGACTTGCACAGGCTCAGGGCTGCTCGTTGCTTTACGGATAAATTCTTGCTCTGCTATTAAGTCAGTGCTGTGGTTCAGTCTTCCAGTCATCTGGATGCTCACTGGATGCCTTAAAAAGTTAGTGGGTGGGGTAGCTGTGCAAGAGACAGTGCCTTAATATGAAATTTTGTGGCTTTCTTACAGTTGGATTTTAGCGATGATATCGTGAAGATAATTCAAGCGGCCATTAATTCTGACGGAGGGCAGCCAGAAGTGAAGAAAGCAAATAGCATGGTCAAGTCCTTCTTTATTCGGGTGAGACAGATGATGGTTACTTTGAAATCTGTTTGGTGTCCTACCTTTGCTTGTTGCTGTTGGAATGGGAAGCTGTTGCTTGGCAATTTCCAGGAATAAAGTAATACATCATCAGAGTTGGTGTTAATGAAATCTTGCTAGTTGTGCATTTACAGTAGTACTTGGCTGAATGTCTTTGAACTTCTGGGTATGTTGTATAATATTTCTAATGGAACGTTGTTTTTCCTTCAGCAAATGGAGCGTGTTTTTCCATGGTTCAGTGTAAAAAAGTCCAGATTTTGGGAGCCAAATAAAGTAACAAGCAAGTAAGTAATTGTTCTGTGTCTGACTGTGACACCCTGTGGTTTGCCAGCTGTCCAAGCACAGAATACCAGCAGAGCCTCTTTGTGGGGTTGGGTTTGCTGTTGTTTTGTTGGTTTGTTTGGTTGGGTTTTATTTGGTTGGTTGGTTTGGTTTGCCATTGTGGTTTGGGTTTTTTGGTTTTTGGGGTTTTTTTTGGGGGGGGGGGGGGTGGTGGTCGTCGTTTTTGTTTTGGTTTTTGTTGTTTTGTTTGTTTTTGTTTTGTCTTCCTGTAAGAAATTAAACAGTAATCCCATTCACAGGTTTTGATGTAATGCACAAGAACCAAAACTATTCTTTAGAATAGGGTATATTGGTGTGTTGTCTTGTCAGTCCTGTCCTTCCTTTTCCCTCCTCCTCACCCCTGTTTGACATGGCCCTGCTGCATCTGTTACCTTGCAAAGGAACAGTCAGCCACATCACAAACCTTACAATGCATGTGGCCAGTTGTAGCTTTTGTTGAGAGCGTGTGTGGACTGCAATTAATTAAACTAGCTGTTACTGTACAGTGAGTGTCAGCAGTGCTGGCGGATGGGGTGCCAGGTGCTGTGGCGTGGTCCGGTCTGATGGCTAACTGTTGCCTTTCAGCAGTGGTATGTTGCCAAATGCGGTGCTGCCTCCTTCGCTGGATCACAACTATGCTCAGTGGCAGGAGCGTGAAGAGAACAGTCGCACTGAACAGCCCCCTCTGATGAAGAAAATCATTCCAGCTCCAAGACCCAAAGGGCCCGGAGAGCCAGATTCACCGACTCCTCTGCATCCTCCAACACCACCTATCTCTGGTAAGCAGATTGCAGCACTGCTGGTCCCACACCCAGAGAGCTTCACTCCAGACCTCCTAGTAGCAAAGAGAGGGTGGTAGTAGTTCTGTAGGTGACTGCAGAATTGTGGAGACCTCTGCAGCCTGAAATTGTTCAGAGACTGGTACAGATGAGATGTTTCTGAGCTTAAGCACAGGAATATATTTGCAACTGCCTCTTCCTCAGAACACAGGCTGTGCTTTTCCATGCTTTGCAAGTTGGCTACTGAAGCTCTAGGCTGCTGTTGAGCTCTTCTGCCCTCTTCATTTACTGACAGTCTTCCCAGATGAGTTTCTGTCTCTCTGACTTTAAAGAATAAACAATATTCTCTCCTTTAACTGTAAGGCTCTGACAGAAGCAGAGAGGATAGTCCTGAACTGAACCCACCTCCGGATGTAGAAGACAACAGGCAGTGTGCATTGTGCCTGAAATACGGTGATGACAGTGCTAATGTGAGTATCTGGCTCGTGCCTGTTAGGTCAGGAGCTGATTGAAGCAGTGCTGTAGGCCAGATGCATTTTGTGCATTGCTGTGTCTCCCAGAACGTTTGAAAAGAAAGTTTCCTTCCATTCTTTAGGATGCTGGACGTCTTCTCTATATTGGCCAGAATGAATGGACCCATGTGAACTGTGCTTTATGGTCAGCAGAAGTATTTGAGGATGATGATGGTTCTCTGAAAAATGTGCACATGGCTGTGATCAGGGGAAAGCAGCTGGTGGGTATAAGCAGAGAATACCTCCTGCTTTACACGCAACTGAGACAGGAACCCAGCTCAAAGATTCCTTGTGTGTGGTTTTTCAACTCTGTCTTCTCCTCATCCTCATGGGTTGGGTTTTGGTTTGGTTTGGTGGTTTTTTTGTTTTTTTTTTTTTTTTTTTCACTGTATCTAGCAGAACTGACTGAAGATACTTGCAATTTTATTTTGTCTTTTCTCAGTTCAGCTATATTGTGGAGCTCAAAAGGAACTTGTAACAGGAGAATTTGAGTCATGCTTTTCTCAGAAGGTCCTCAGTTGCCAGTGCTATACCTTAAACTTGTTTTGACCTGGGTTAAATTTTATATCTGTATAAAAGAAACAAAACTGAAAGCAAGTGTTGTCCAGTTCAAGATGCTGATCAAGGGGCATTGTCATGCTTGAGTGTAGATGAAGAATCTTGACATCTAGCTTGTACGTAGCTGCTCTGTTAAATACTGCAGGGAGAAGAGTGGTGGTGGGTTTTTTTCTGAACTCTTAAACAGTTTTAGAAAAATAACTTTCCTATTACGATATGCCCACTTTGGAGAAGAATGAAATGAGACTGGAAGCATAACTAGAGATGAATTTGTCCAAATTTTCTTTTAATATTGCATCCTTTGGTCCTAAATATTTATTTGAACTGCAGAAGCTATGACATAAGATTGCTCTTAGCCAAGAGCAAGCTGCCCATGTGGGGGATACTCTGCAGGAGAGTAGGTGACATATTAGTTGCTGAAGCTTGCGAATATACGGCTTGGATATGGGGTGCGAGCAAGAAAGTCTGAGGTGTGGCAGAGCCAGTCTGCAAATGCCAGAGAAATCATTCCTATGCAAGGGATCCTTCTTCCTATCACCACCTCCTCCTCCTCTGTGTCTCACTTGTGCATGTGTCACAGTAATGAGAAGTTACAGCCATGAAGTGGGGGCTCAGGCGTTACTCTAAGCTTCTGTCTGTGCCCAGAAGAAAACACAGACAACATTAACAGTAGCCTGGGTTTAGGAGCAATTCATTTCCAACTTGGTTTTTTTTTTGTTGTTGTTTGGTTTTTTTTGTTTGTTTGTTTGGGTTTTTTTTGTCCCTTCTGTAGAGATGTGAGTTCTGCCAGAAGTCAGGTGCCACAGTGGGCTGCTGCCTCACTTCGTGCACGAGTAACTATCACTTCATGTGCTCACGAGCCAAGAACTGTGTCTTTCTGGATGACAAGAAAGTTTACTGCCAGAGGCATCGTGACTTGATCAAAGGAGAGGTGAGGTTCTTCTTTCGTACCCTTCCTCACGTGAAGGTGGGGTTAGCCTGTAACTACAACCACTGCTTAGAAGTTCATGTTGAACATGGTCCTTACTAACAAGGGCCACACTGCAGCACTGTTAGAGAGAAGTCGGCAATACAACTGTCATGGGGTAGGTTGGCAAGGTGCGGCAGGTCAAACCCAAAAGATCAAACTGTGGAGCAAGTTAGATGGATGCACAGTGTACACATGGTGGTTCCTTTAAAATGAATGAGTGGTTCTGTGGATTCTCGTTCTAGGTGGTTCCTGAGAATGGGTTTGAAGTTCTTAGGAGAGTTTTTGTGGACTTTGAAGGGATCAGTTTGAGAAGAAAATTTCTTAGTGGGTTGGAACCAGAGAACATCCACATGATGATTGGTAAGATCTCGTCTCTGGGCACTTGAACTTCCTTTGGTGCTGGAATCTGATTCACAGGAGCCTTCTGTTCCTCTTTCACTCAGGTTCAATGACGATAGACTGTTTAGGGATTTTGAATGATCTCTCAGACTGTGAAGATAAGTTGTTTCCCATTGGCTATCAGTGAGTATAAGCCGTGTCATGATTACATGTCTGCTAGTATATTAGATGCCAAACCAGCGCTGCAGTAACACGTAAAAATTGACAGTAGCTTTCATCCCCTTCTGAGGAGTGTTGTGATGAAGCTGGTCGTGCTGCATGTTGTGCTGGGAAGCCTTTGTCCCATGCGGTTTTGAGAAACTGAACAGTTAAAATAGGAAAGCTGAGGTTTACTCAGCTGTTGAGTAACTTGCTCTGTGTCTGAATTCTCTTCCAGGTGCTCCAGGGTGTACTGGAGCACAACAGATGCCAGGAAGCGCTGTGTGTACACCTGCAAGATCATGGAGTGCCGGCCGCCAGTCATAGAGCCAGACATCAACAGTACTGTGGAGCATGATGATAATAGAACAATTGCCCACAGCCCGGTTCCCGTTACAGGTAATCTTGTAAGGACCTTCTGACGATGTCTTCTCTAGGTGACTCTGCTCTAGTGTGTCCTTACCTAAACTACATGAGAATGTAAAGGAATTTCATGCCGAGGGTTACGGTACTGCTGCAAGTGTTGGAAAATGTTCTTAGGAAAAGAGACAAGCTGTTATCTGATGGCAGGGAAGCTCTCATCTTGACTTTGTGTTTATTTAACAAATACCCTCATTCTTCAAGTGAAACCTGAGAGCAATATGTACTTTATCAGATCACAGCTTTCCAGATTCAGTGATGGCTTACGCTGTTGTTTCTCTTTCATACAACAGAAACTCTACCTAAAGACAGCCAAAATACACCTGAAATTGTAAACCCACCTTCGCCAGATCGTCCCTTGCATTCTCAGATCTCCAGTTCCTGTTACTATCCAGCAGTCCCAAAGGGTCCCCGGATCAGGACACCCAGTTACCCATCCACACAGAGGTCTCCCGGCTCTAGGCCATTACCCTCTGCAGGTATGTCCAGTGCTGTTAACTTCAGTTTTGGGGGAGGTTTTGTCTGTTCGTTGTAGAATTACTTCTGCTTTGGTTCATGTCTTTTTTTTTTTTTTTCCTTGTTGAGAATGTGGTGTTTAATTTTCTGTTTCTGGAGAAAATAGTGAAACGGCAATAGGATGGAGGGGAGAAAGTTCTGAAAACAGACAGTAGAGATGGCCTGTCAGGAAATGCTCCAATTGAAACAAAAAAGTTCCCTGGGATGAAGCAAGCGGTGTTTGGGCAATACAACAGCAGTAACACAGAAGAGCTGTAATACACATTAGGGACTTAATCAGCTCAGCTGGTGTTTCTTCAGAGAGAATCGGAAATCTGGCATTGTAATTCAGCTGCTATTTCTGTAGGAGTGAGTCACATTTTGTTTCAAACTGCTGTTGAAAGTTTGCATCTAAACTTGAGACACAGAACCCTGAGATACAAACTTGTCAACCTTACGTGATGAATCCTGATTGACATTATCGGGTTTTAAACACCTGTCTCAAGTACCATCATTATGTTCATGCTGTCCAGATGAAAGGGTTTGCTGGGTTTTAATTGCTCCGTTTTGTGTGAAGGAGGAATTGGGTTTGTGTTGACCGTGACGGTTTCAGATCACTTGACAGTCTTCATTGCCTTATTTTCTCAGGAAGTCCTACCCCAGTGACCCATGAAATAGTGACAGTAGGAGATCCTCTGCTCTCCTCTGGACTGAAGAGCATCGGTTCCAGGAGACACAGCACCTCCTCCTTGTCACAGCAGCAATCCAAACTCCGGATGATTTCCCCGCCGCAAACTGGGAGCGTGTACTCCAGGCACAGTGTATCTTCAGTTTCTAGCGTGGGGTCCTCCTCAGAACACGAATCGAGCGTCAAAAGCACTGACCGCTTTGTGGGACCAGTGAATGCAGGCTCTTCAAGCACTACTGTTCAAAGTTGCTCCACCAGTTCAGGCTCCCAGAAAACAGTGGCTACAAGTGGAAGTAAAACTTACCAGCTGGATGCACCTCAGTCTGCAGAAGGAAAACATCCCAGCAGTTCAGATTTGATAGCCAAAGGGGCACATTCTAAGGGAGAGAAGGTGAAGATGCTGACCTCAAAGGACCCAGATTATTCAGCTCATAGTTTTGCTTCTGGAGGAAACTCCAAAACTCAACCAACCAGTTCATCAGGTACAGAAATGAATGTTAAAATAGGAACCTTTCCAGAATGTTCAGGATCGTTTTCTTCCAAAGAAGCACTATCCTTTCCGCCTTTGCATCAGAGAGGCCCAAGGAGAGACAGAGATCAGCACGTGGAACCCGTACAGCCAGAGAAGATGTCTGTGTTTGATGAGATGGATGCAAAGACCTTGAAGTCTGCTGGAGTCAACAGCAGATCTCCTGCAGCGAGTGAGCAGGTCGTTTCAGCCCCTAGAGACAGGCGTCAGAAGGGGAAGAAGTTACTGAAAGATAGTTTTAAAGAGAAGCATTCCCTAAAATCTCTTACAGATTCAAGTCAAGCAGTAGGCAGTGATGAAGGAAACCTGAAACCAGAATTTGTTAATCAGAGTTTGGCAACGGAACAAATTAGCCAGAGGTTATGTAACAGCCTTCCCACTGAAAAGGCTGGCGAGAAGTCTCCACCTTCACAAGGGCTGTCTAAAGGTTCTGCGGTGCAGGTTGAAGCAGCCTCTAAGGAACCGCAGGCACCTAGAAAACGCACTGTCAAAGTCACCCTAACTCCTCTCAAGATGGAAAGCGAAAACCAATCTAAAAATGCACAGCAGGAGAGTGATGCTGAACCTCAGTCTGCAGGGTCAGACCTGGCCCCTTTGGCCGAGCCCTCCTCGACTTCAGACAGCCCAGAAGATAACCGTGTGGTTCAGGGAAGTCCAAACGAAGCACCAGTGCAGGAATCTCAGAATAACACCTATGAAAATTTGCCCGTTCAAGACAACAACTTGATGCTTCAGGATGGAAGTAAAGCTCAGGAAGAAGGCTCCTACAAGCGGAGGTATCCACGGAGAAGTGCTCGCGCCAGATCCAATATGTTCTTTGGATTGACTCCGCTGTACGGCGTGAGGTCTTACGGAGAGGAAGACATTCCCTTCTACAGTAACTCCACTGGGAAGAAGCGAGGGAAGCGGTCTGCTGAAGGACAAGTGGATGGTGCGGATGACTTGAGCACATCAGATGAAGACGACTTGTACTACTACAACTTCACGAGAACGGTGGTTTCCTCTAACACTGAGGAGAGGCTGGCATCCCATAACTTATTCCGGGAGGAGGAGCAGTGCGATCTTCCAAAAATTTCACAGCTGGATGGTGTGGATGATGGAACTGAAAGTGATACAAGTGTCACAGCAACAACAAGAAAAGTCAGTCAAGTGACTAAAAGGAGCAGTAAAGAAAATGGAACAGAGAACTTGAAGCTAGATAGAACTGAAGAAGCTGGAGAGAAAGTACAAGTCACCAAGAGCTCCACTGTCCACAAAAGTGACCCAAAGATTGAGAACTGCCACCCTGTGAGCAGGGTGAAGGCGCAGAGTCAGGATTCGCTGGAGGCTCAGCTGAGCTCGCTGGAAACAGGCCGCAGGGCTCACGCGAGCACACCTTCTGACAAGAACCTGCTGGACACGTTCAACACAGAGCTTCTGAAATCCGACTCAGACAACAACAACAGCGATGACTGTGGGAACATCCTCCCTTCCGACATCATGGACTTTGTACTAAAGAACACGCCATCCATGCAGGCATTGGGAGAGAGTCCGGAGTCGTCGTCGTCCGAACTTCTAACGCTTGGAGAAGGGTTAGGTCTGGACAGCAACCGTGGCAAGGATATGGGTTTATTTGAGGTGTTCTCCCAGCAGCTGCCAACCACCGAGCCAGTGGACAGCAGCGTCTCCTCCTCCATCTCAGCAGAGGAGCAGTTTGAATTGCCATTGGAGCTGCCTTCCGACCTCTCTGTTCTGACCACTCGCAGCCCCACGGTGCCCAGCCAGAATCACAACAGGCTTGCCGTCATCTCGGAGTCCTCGCTCTCCTCCTCGGGAGAGAGGTCCATGCTTGCCTTGCCCTCCACGGAGTCGGGGGAGAAGAGAGTGACAGTAACAGAAAAATCTGCCTCAGGGGAAGGTGACACGGCTCTCCTGAGCCCAGGTGTAGACCCAAGCCCTGAAGGACACATGACACCTGACCACTTCATCCAGAGTCACATGGATGCAGAGCATATCGCCAGCCCGCCCTGCGGCCCTGTTGAGCAAGGGCACGGCAGCAACCAGGACTTGACAAGAAACAGCGGGACACCAGGTATCCCGGTATCACCCACTGTTCCCCTCCAGAGCCAGAAGTACGTGCCAAGCTCCAATGACAGTCCCGGCCCCTCGCAGATCTCCAACGCTGCAGTGCAGACAACGCCGCCCCACCTCAAGCCAGCTGCAGAAAAGCTTCTGGTGGTCAATCAGAACATGCAGCCACTGTATGTGCTCCAAACCCTTCCCAATGGCGTGACTCAAAAGATACAGCTCACGCCTTCTGTTAGCTCTGCCCAGAGCGTAATGGAGACCAACACATCAGTGCTGGGGCCCATGGGGAGCGGGCTCACGCTGACCACAGGGTTAAACCCGAGCTTGTCCTCCTCTCAGTCTTTGTTCCCTCCCACAAGCAAGGGGCTGCTGCCCATGTCCCATCACCAGCACATACACCCCTTCCCCACCACTTCGCAGACTGGCTTCCCACCAAACATCAGCAGTCCTTCACCAGGCCTCCTGATCGGTGTGCAGCCTCCCCCAGATCCTCAGCTCTTGGTGTCTGAAGCCAGTCAGAGGACCGACCTTGGTACCACTGCTTCTACACCAGCAGCTGCCCTGGGCAAGAAACGGCCCATCTCTCGTCTGCAGTCACGGAAGAATAAGAAGCTGGCTCCGTCTGGAACCCCTTCTGCTATAGCTCCTCCTGACATGGTCTCCAACATGACCTTAATTAATTTCGCCCCTTCACAAATTTCCAACCACCCGCTGGATTTGGGAACCATTGCAAATTCAACATCCCACAGAACTGTCCCCAATATTATCAAAAGGTCCAAGTCTGGGGTAATGTATTTTGAGCAGACATCTTTGCTCCCGCAAGGTGGGACCACCACTGCAGTTGGCACATCTCCCAGTGTTATTGGGCCGGATGCCAGCCACCTCCCAGCGGGGCCTGTATCAGGCCTGGCATCGAGCTCCTCGGTGCTCAACGTTGTATCCATGCCGGCCACGGCAGCCCCTACTACTGGTGGGTCGGTTCCTGGTCACGTTTTGGGACAGAGTTCGGTAACGTTAACTAGCCCTGGATTATTAGGGGACCTTGGTTCAATAAGCAACCTCCTCATCAAAGCTAGTCAGCAAAGCCTTGGTCTTCAGGAGCAGCACATGACTTTACCGTCAAGTTCTGGGATGTTTTCGCAATTGGGAGCATCCCAGACTCCATCTACGGCAGCAATGACGGCTGCGTCGAGCATCTGTGTCCTGCCTTCAGCTCAGACAATGGGCATGACCGTGGCTCCGTCATCTGCTGACCCAGAAGGCTCTTACCAGCTTCAGCACATGACACAGCTCTTAGCCAGCAAACCTGGGGTCACTTCCTCCCAGCTGGACCTTGGCTCAGCTTCGGCAGCGACACAGTTGTCGAGCTTCCCACAGCTGGTCGATGCTCCCAGTAACACTGGACTGGAACAAACAAAGGCTTCCTCATCGGTGATGCATGCCAGTTCAGCATCTCCCGGAGGCTCCCCGTCATCCGGGCAGCAGTCTGCGAGCAGCTCTGGGCTGGTTCCCACCAAAACAAAGCTGAAAATCAAACGCATTCAGCCATCATTGGACAAAGGGAATGGGAAGAAGCACAAAACCTGTCACACGTGGAGCAGTTCCTCCGAAGTGCACCCTCCCGACAGAGGGACTGTTGCTGGACCCCAGGCCTCAGCTGCTGTAGGGTAAGAGGGGCGTTTGATTTTGCTCATCCCTGTGGGTTTTGTAGCAATATGAGGAAGAATCTTGCACTAGTTTTACAGTAAATTTTCCTTTTGATAGTTTCTAAGGTGAAAACCGCACCTGACAGCAGAAAGGAGATGTGCTATGAAGCAAAAAGAACTTCTAGGTCTGGAAAGGGAAGGATCAGTCCTGAAGGCTTTGAGGATCAGGGTTCTGAGGACATTAATCATTGTTGATAGCTCTGGACCAGCCAAGGCACCAGAACATTGCACCATTAATGGTGTCTTGGTCGTTCTGCTTACAGCATTTAAACCGTGTCCCAGTTCCTGCGAGCTTAAGTCCTCCCCAGCATGTGGGTTATTCTTCCTGCCCCTCTTCCCCTCTCTTTAGTCCCTACAGGCAAGAGGGACTGCGGGGGGGGGACTGGGAGAATCTTGGACTCTCATTTGTCAGGACAGCAGAGCATGCACTTGTCTTGCAGCAGAGGAAGACTTTACAGACCTTAATTTAAAACAGCATTTAAGTTGACTCTTTGAAACATGGATCTGTGGAGAGAATAAGAGCTGCTACTCTGTGCTTTACGTGCAAAATGCAACAGCTTGCTCTTTCCCCCAGATTCATGCTCCTCACTCCTCATGAGGAGCAAGTCTTGATTCTGATTTGATACTGGAAGTGTCATCAGGTCCCTCGTACCTGAGGAGCAGCTGTTACTACTGCTGTAGTTGTGCTGAGTCACTCGTGGCAGCTCCCAGTGGACCTGTCACTGCTTTCTAGTCTCAGTTTCAGTACAGATGGCTTGACAGGTCTTCTGAATGTTCCTAAATCTTTGTTCCAGGGCTCCTGCTCTGAAGGCAGATAGACAGGATGCAGCAAGCATGGATCAGCCATTGCAGAAACAGTGTGGCCAGTCTGCAGGGTAAGCATTACACAGACCTTCCATCAGACTGTTCTTGCTCAAGCTGAAGGGAATTTCTATGGAGAATGTGAGAAGTATTGCTTTGCCAGTTAAAACCTGTTGGGAGCTTTCAGTCTGGAATGAACAGTCACCTTTAGCTGCAATATGGAGCCGGTTTTCAAGTTCTGTTCCATGCAGCTCTAGGAAGCTGACTGCTGGGAGGACGATCGCTCATATGGTGGTGGCCGCTTAGGTGTTAGCGTACAGCCTACTGCTGGGCAGGGCTGATAGAATCATAGAGGGGTAGGGGCTGGACCTCTGGAGATTATCGAGTCCATCCCCCCCATGCCAGCACAGGGTCACCCAGGGCAGGCCACACAGGAACAGATCCAGGTGAGGCTTGAAAGTCTCCAGAGAAAGAGACTCCACAGCCTCTCTGGGCAGCCTGGGCCAGGCTCTGTCACTCTCGCAGGAAAGAAGTTTTTCCTCATGTTGAGGTGGTACTTCCTGTGTTTCCCCTTGCTACCATTACCTCTCATCCGGTCACACAGCACCACTGAAGAGAGACTGGCCCCTTCTACTTGACACCCACCCTTCAGATATTTGTAAACATTAATTAGATCCCTTCTCAGTCTTCTCTTTTCCAGGATAAAGAGCCCCAGGGCTCTCAGCCTTTCCTCCTAAGAAAGAAGTTCCAGTCCATCATCTTCGTAGCCTCCCTTGGACTCTGTCCAGTATTGCCCTGTCCCTCTTGAACTGGGGAGACCAGAACTGAACACAGTACTCCAGATGTGGTCTCACTAGTGCAGAGTAGAGGGGGAGGAGAACCTCCCTCGACCTGCTGGATGCATTCTTCTTTATGCACCCCAGGATACCCTTGGCCTTCCTGTCCCCAAGGGCCCATTGCTGTGCCATGGAGAACGTATTGTCCACTAGAACAGGGCCCAGACCCTATTACATCAGACTGCTACCCGCAGACTGGTGGATGCCACAAAAACAAACACTGCTGAGTAGATTCCTCTTTTTTTTTTTTCTTTGTCTCCCATTGAACTGACATTAGAACCTTTGATCTGGAAAAGGGTTATTGTGTCTGTCTAGTTCTCAAGACTTTATAGGCAACTATTCAGGGCTGGTGAGGAAATGAGGCAGTCTGTTAAATATCTTTCTCTGTGTTCCTTCCCTCCCAAGGCAAACAGCAGTCCTCCCCGACTCTCAGTCAACACAGAACTTGACAAATGAGCAAGAAAATTCAGGTATGTCACTTCTGCAGAAGCACTGAGACTTGGGATTTGCCAGGACTGGGAAATGAGTACCTTAAAGTTTTGTGTGTCTCATTCTCATGGGAAAACTCCCTGAGCTGATAGTCCTGTTTTTCTCGCTGTGAAGGGAGGAGAGGTTTGTTCATGGTTAGTAGCTATCGGACAGATAGTTGCGTCTCTGGTTTTAGCTGGTAGAAATTTCAGCACTCAGGTTTTCACACTCTTACTGCAATCCTGTCTATGTTTTTTTTCTTGGATGGATTTACTGGACAAAAGTTAGTAAGCAGTTCTCAGCTGTGGGACAACCAGGGGGAAAGGTGTCATTCTACCCACTTGCCATCTTCATGCTGATTTCTCTTTTCTAGGCTCGAAAGCTCTTGAGGAGGAAGAGAGCACTTTCAGCTCCCCACTTATGTTTTGGCTTCAGCAAGAGCAGAAGAGGAAAGAGTCTCTAGGAGAGAAGAAACCAAAGAAAGGTTTGGTTTTTGAGATCTCTAGCGATGATGGCTTTCAGATCTGTGCAGAAAGCATTGAAGGTGAGAATGGTGCAGGTTTGTGCTGGTTTTAGCTTTCCTTGCTAGAAGTAAAATTAAGGCTTTTGACAATTTCTTGCTTGTTTGGGGTTTTAAATGTATTTAAAGACAATAAAATCTTTTTGGTTTACAGGCCCAGAGCAATCGTAGTTCATAACAATGCCTTGATTCTAGTCTTATGGGTGTTCTTCTTTTCAGTAGACTACATTCAGTGGAATATATATTGTTGGCCCCTTTTTGTTTTATCAACTGACTGATAGTGCTGAAACATAATCTGTCAAGAAAGGGCCAGGGTGGATCAAATGGTATCCAGGCTTGTCCTCCAGGCCAGTTGCTGAAGGCACTTAACTTCCCTTTATGCCCAAGTGAATTTTGGAGATGGGAATAGTTGGAACCAAGGATCTTAAAGTATGGCCCGGGAAAGGGTGCAAACCTCGTAATCTCCCATTAGTTAATGTAAATAGGAGTGTTTTGTTGGCCAACAGCATACTGCGCACGTAACGATGGTGTGTGGTTTCACCGGAAACCTGATGAGATGTGGCAAAACAAGGGCTATAGCAAGGCACCGGTTTAGGCAGTGACCAGCACTTGGATGCTCCTTCACTCTCTCCTCTCCTGTTTGTGTGATTGCAGATGCCTGGAAGTCACTGACTGACAAAGTCCAAGAGGCCCGTTCCAACGCCCGCCTGAAGCAGCTTTCTTTCGCAGGTAACGTCCAGGGCCAGACTTATTTCTGCTGTGCCTCTGAACGTGTGAGAGCGAACAGATCTTTGAGTGTTCTCGGGTTCAGGGTCCTTGGAGCTTCAGTTCAGCTCCTGCCTGCTTTATGGAGGATAATTTCCTGATGAAGTGACTGAAAACTCTTACAGGGAGGTACCACAGCACTGCTGTGGCAGTTGCACACAAGCGGTGCTGAACAGGCTGCTGTCTCTTACTGCTCCAGCTCTGTGTGGTCAGTGGGGGTTTTGTTGTGCTGTATTTCCTGTTCCAGGTGTGAATGGTTTGAGGATGCTGGGGATTATCCACGATACCGTTGTGTTCCTGGTTGAGCAGCTGTACGGAGCAAAACACTGCCACAACTACAAGTTCAGATTCCACAAGCCAGAAGAGGCCAATGAACCCCCTCTGAACCCCCACGGCTCTGCCAGGGCTGAAGTCCACCTGAGGCAAGTGGGACCCTTGCCCTTATCCATGTTAATGGCCCATTCCCTCGATTCATTAGCTCCAGAGCTGGGCATTAGCAGCAGAACTCTACAGCACTAAAGCTCGTTACAAAGAAATTTTTTGAGTTTTCACATATAAATCAGTTCTGCTGCATCTTCTGAGTCAGCACATCTCTTGGCGCCACTTGATTGACTGTTGCCATGTTTAGCAAAGGATTCCTGCATGGCACTTGCATTCGAGGTTCTCCAGACTGTTGTACATCACCCCCAGATGCAGAGAAGGCTTTGAGAGAGGACAGACTGGAGAAGGTGTCAAGCAGTAAACATGTGTCACTGTTGTGTCAACCACCTGTTTATTTTCAGTAGGTTAAACAAACTTCTTGTCCTCTCTTTAACTTGCAGGAAATCTGCATTTGATATGTTCAATTTCTTGGCTTCTAAACACCGGCAGCCACCAGAATACAACCCAAATGATGAGGAAGAGGAAGAAGTCCAGCTGAAATCAGCTCGGTATGCAGCCAAGTTTGGAAGGTCAAAGGGGGAGATAAAGTGGTGAGGTTAAAACTAGCTGATTGGGCTCCATTACACATTGTGTTCTTTGGGGGGGGGGGGGAAGGGGGTAGTTAAAAACCTGACGTGTGCCAAGGACTAGCGGATACAGAGGAGACTCCTACAGGTGGAAGAGAAGGGGGAGCGGAAGGCAACTGGACCAGTCTTCCTATGACCTGTTCTTTTCCTTGCTAACTTAAACCAATCTGATGATAATTTGGGCAGAAAAGGGAGATAATGGTCTTTTATGGATATATAAAACCAGAGTTAATTGTGATTGTGTTCTCAGGGGGCTGCAGTGTCTAAATTATTGTATCTGGGGAAGTGTCTCAGATAGTGCATGGCACAGAGTCTCAAAGAAAGGTCATCACTGAGCAGCGTTTCTTCGTTCCAGGCGGGCGACCAGCATGGATCTGCCAATGCCCATGCGCTTCCGACACTTGAAGAAGACCTCCAAGGAGGCGGTTGGCGTCTACAGGTACGGTTTGTTTTCACCTGTCCCACAGGAACCAGAAACTGGAAACCTGCTGTGAAGTCAGACCTCCAAATTGAGGGGCAAAATCAGATGTGGGGGTTTTTCTCCTCCTCCCCACCCAAGTTATGTATTTGAAAAGTAATCCTCAGTACAAACTGATCATTCCTTACTTGGTGATAACTCGGGCATGTGCTCAGGGGTGGGCAGGAGAAGCTTCATCTTCTGGTTCGTGTTACATTGTAGAAGAGCAACAGCACCACAGTGATCTTGTAACAAAGAACCTGTTTCCTACTGTGTTGGCACTCTTAGATTTCTTGGCTTCACTTGTATTGTTGGAAATACTCGCTTACCTTGTTCTTTCTCAGGTCTCCCATCCATGGCCGGGGTCTGTTCTGCAAAAGGAACATCGATGCAGGTGAGATGGTGATCGAATATTCAGGCAATGTCATTCGCTCCATCCTCACTGACAAACGGGAGAAATACTACGACAGCAAGGTGAGTTGTGGGCTTTTGTAGAGGTTCTTAAAGCATTTGAGGGAACTAGAGAGTGGCTGTGAAGGTAGGACAGGCTGAAAAATGCGTTAGGAATATCCTGAAAGGGGATTCTTCTGTTTGTGCTGGAGCTCTAGAGAGGCACTGCTTACTTTCTCCTGTGGGTCTCAGTCCAGCCTTAGTGTTGCAGATCCAAAGCGTGTGGGGAGGAAATGATCCAAGCAGGAGCTCGTGCAGATGAGTGAGGGAGACGTTGCTGATACTCTGAGAGCTGTGACATTTGGCAGCTGTCCTGAGCTGGGTTGTCTGCCAGGGTGGCTCTGTCTCTGCTTCCTTGAGTTAACCCTCTCCCTGTCCTCCTGTGTAGGGCATCGGTTGCTACATGTTCCGCATTGATGACTCGGAGGTGGTGGATGCCACCATGCACGGGAACGCGGCCCGCTTCATCAACCACTCCTGCGAGCCCAACTGCTACTCCCGGGTCATCAACATCGACGGCCAGAAGCACATCGTCATCTTCGCCATGCGCAAAATCTACCGGGGGGAGGAGCTCACCTACGACTACAAGTTCCCCATTGAGGACGCCAGCAACAAGCTGCCCTGTAACTGTGGTGCCAAGAAGTGCAGGAAATTTCTAAACTAGAACTTGGGTCGCTACAGGCGAGCCCCAAAGGGCCTGGGGTGAACCAAAGCTCCAAGTGACCCCTCCCTGGCTGCTCTGGCGGGATGGGGGGGCCAGAGGCAGGGACGAAGGTCGGCTGGGCTCAGGGACCCGGCTGGCGGCCGTTTCTCTGTCGGAGTCACATCTTCATGTCTCGCATGCGCACACTTATCCTTGTGAATGACGCGGGCGACCGGAGAAGATCCGCAGCGTGGTTATGGTTTTGCTGTTCTCATTTCCCCCCCGCCCCCCACGTCTCTTTCTCAGCATGGAGCTCACAGGCAGGAGAGGGGAGGGAAGGTTGGCCCAGGCCCCACTGTGGGGCAGCGATTGCAGGTCCCATCCCTCTGTCCCTCTCCGTCTCTTGGCTCAGCGTGCTGAATGTGGAGTTCTCCTCCTAGCACAGTGTTTAAGTGAGCTTTCCCCCCAGGAGAGCGCTGCCCCCAGGATCGCGTGCCTGTCTGTGCTTCCTTGCGTGACATGTCCACACAACAGTAGCGAGAGCAGGCCAGCACGCGGTGTGGCCTGGTGCTGGTGTGTGGCATGGTCGGTGTGGCTGGTTTCCTCTAGCAACTGGGGAGAGTGGCACAGAGCAGACCGTGACTAGTCTGAAGAAGGCTTGACTGGCGCTTCGCTCTGAACCCTGGACCCTGTGCAGGGGAATTCCTGGCGTTCTTGGGCAGAGAGGGGCTTGTGCCAGCAGTTAAGGTGCTGTGGATCTTTGCAAATGGAAGCCGCCTGCCAGCAGCCCCCTCCCACTCTGGCTCCGTAGGAGGGACATGGTCCTTCCCCAGCCATGTCCCTGGCTTCCTTCTCTGGCTGGCAGGCTGGAGGCACTTCCAGCTGGTGGTCCCTCTGCCACCATGGAACTGGTCCAAGGGACAGACTGGAAGTGAGAGCTGGGAAGGGCTGGCTTGAGCCTTCTATGGGATCTGCTTCACTCGGCCTTGCTGCAGCATCCCAGGAGGAAACAGGGAGACAAAGGGGAGCGATCCCAGGGGCAGGCGCCTGTCGTGGCCCGTCTTCTGGGCACAGTCCCATTGTATTCCCGAAAAGCAGGGGAAGCAGCGCTGAACTGGCGCATGCCTTCAGCAGGGGCAGGGCTGAACACCAACCAACCAGCCCCGTGTGCACCATACGGTGCCCAGGAACACGTAGGGAACAAATTGGCACGCTGAGGTCCGAGCTCCTTCCGAGCAAATCAAAAGATGCTGTTGTCCTGGTGCACGTAGAGTAAACCCTCCTCCCTTCCGGGTCCGCTCTGCGCCTCCCAAACACTGAGAAAGAAGGAAAGAGCCCCAAGCCTGACAAGTGACGTCATTGGATTTTACTCTGTTCTGTTTACAGTTTAGTATTTAAGGTTTTATAAATGTAAATATATTTTGTATATTTTTCTATGAGAAGCACTTCATAGGGGAAAGCACTTATGACGAGGCTTTTTAAACAGCGGTATTATCCTAATTTAAGAGAATCTGTTTTTAATGAGTTTTTTATTTTCATAGGACGGTTATAGGAAATACCTGGCTGGACACAGTCTGATCCTTTCTCCAGAGAGGGGGTACACTTTATTTTTGTTTGGTTTTTTTTTAACTCTCGTTCTGCCTTTTTGACTTCAGTAACTGTTTCCAGGAGGTTTGGCTGGACCTTAAACTTTATTTACCCGTCAGGATTGGGGCGGGAGGGAGAACAGCCCAGCTGAGCAGGAGTCTGATTCTGACTGTCCGTGCCCCCGGCGGGAGGCGAGACTTGGCCTTGCTCTGCGCTGGCATGCTCTGTGTACTTAAAAAGGAAAAACGAGGAGCAACGGGAGAGACCTGACCCCTCCTATGCTGGGAGGCTGGCTGGGGGCACATGCTTTGTCCTGCGGTCTCTCTCTGAAAGGCAGAGGAGTTTTTCTGTGGAGAAGGGGATGCAGGAAGCACCCTTGCTTTCCAGGCTGTCCCTGCAGGTAGTCAGCAGCCGTTCTGGGAGCCGGCGGTCAGAGGGCTGCTCGGAAACAGCAACAGCCGTGGGTGGGACAGGGGCGGGAGTGCCTGCCAACCCCACGGCACTTGCGGTGGTGTGCCCCAAATCCGCGCCCTTCAGTCCCCCAGACCTCTTCCTCTGACCTGAGAGCGAAATAGGGCACTCGAAGGGTCAGGACCTGCCGATTTCCTTTTGTTATTGCACTGTGTGTTGATTATTTGGTGATAACTGTTGAAAGAAAAGTCCAATTGACGCTGCATTTGTGACTGAGATGATTTGATGCACTGACAGTTTGGGAACGCACATACCTTGAGGCGGCCGACACGCGTTGGCCCAGGGCGTCTCGGCCTCATCCCTGGGTACGGCTGCTCCGGCCCTTTCCCCTTTGGCCCTCGCCTTGGCCAAGCCCGTGAATTTATCCAAGTAGCTCAACTCTGCCGCGTCCTTGTGACAGAGGAGGAGCGTCTTCCCCAGCTGGCAGATCCACTCCAGCTGGGAAGCGCTGCCCGTGGCCACCCCGCACAGCGAAAAGCAGGGAGGGGAGTTGGGGGCAGGAAGGGGAGCGGCTGCTGCTGAAGCCCCCCAGAACCGGGCGTGGTGCCGGCTGGCTGCCCGCTTTGCTGCTATCCCTGTCGCGGCTGCCTTGGCAGGAGCCGCTGTGGCCAGTGAAACTGTCTGTACCCCCGGGAAGCTGCACCGTGGCAAGCCCTGGCCCCTCGGAGCGAGCGGTGTCAGGGCCGGGAGAAGATGCGGTGGCGGCAGCAAGCGAGCGCCTGTGCTCAGTGTTGTTCCCCCAGCCCTGCCCTGCCCTGCCCTGCCCAGAGAGCGCGGCGCAGCTTCCCCGTGTATGAATGTATATTTTATAAGGACTGACGCAGATCACGGTATCTGAAAATACTAAAATAAATGGAACCTTCAGGCGTTTATTTTTCTTTGTACAAAGCGACATGGTTTTTGTTCTTTAAGGAGAAGCGGGTCATTGCAAAGGGCTGGGTATCTTTTCTTTATGGTTTTCTTTCGTTTCCAAGCAATACCAGGTTCTTCAGCAGGACGGTCTTTGTGCAGAATCACGCCATTGAACCCATACTACTGGTCCACTCTCAACACTCGCAAGGTTTTTTATATCTATAAATATGATATATATAGAAACTAATATAGTAATGCACCGTGTAATGAAGCCTAGTTCAGTATCAGTCCATGGCTTTTACTTCTCTTAACACTATAGATAAGGGTTGTGTTACAGTTGCTACCGACGGCTGGGAAGGCCCCGCTGCGTGTACCCCACCACTGCCGGGAGCGGGTAGCTCGGCCTCCCCAGCCCTTCGTGTCCCCAGTCAGTACTTGTACCACTTGGTTTCTTCCTTCTCTTCCTCTTGTTTTGGTTATGGATGTTGGGGAACCACCTGCATATAGGATAAAAAAAAAAAATGTGCTCTGTGCTTTCCTGGTATCTTTTTATTGAGGTACAGTAGCTTTGTCTATCAGCTGAGAACTATTCTTGTGGTGTTTCTTTTATTGAACTTAACAGTCTCTTTAGTAAATACAGGTAGGTGAATAATTGTTTCAAAAAAAAAAAAAAAGAAAAAAAAACAACTCTGCAAAGGCAAGGTTATGTTCTAGAAATACATTTCTTGACAGCTTACGTATAACAGATCTCTTTTCTTTTTTTTTTTTTTTCTTGTGTTCTTCCAAGCTTCTGGTTGTTTGTTTTGTTATGTTTGGTTTGGTTTGGTTTTGTTTTGTTTTTTTTTTAAAAAAAAAAAAAAAAAAAAAAAAAGAGGAAACGTGTCTAAAGTACATCAGTGTTAACTCCCTGTCACAGGGAAGAAGGAAATACTTTAATAGTTTAAAAAAATGCTGAAAGCTCTGCAAAAGACTGAATGTAAAAATAAAAAAGTGTATATAGTTGTAAAAAAAAAAAAAAAAAAAAAAAAAAAAAAAAAAGGAGGTTTTAAAAAGTTTTTTTTTTTTTGCATTTTGATTGGA
>JANHGN010000262.1:4182-14893 GCA_024605025.1 Megaceryle maxima
TTCAGAAAGTTCTGTTAGTTAGAAGTACTGAACTGAAAAATAAAATCACTGAACAAAATTAGTTCTGTTTTCACTCAGACCAAGACAGCTACCTGAACACTATTCAAACTCAAGTGTTTCAAACCTTACCTCTTGGCACTAATTCACCTTTTGGCTATTTTCCTTCCTGCTGCTGACTGTCGGTTGTAAACACAGTATTTAAACCTACTTCAGATCTCATTCATATTTTAAGTGAATTGATGTTCCAGTGGGACTTTTAAGAACTGTATTATTCTGCTTAAGATATTTATTTCAGTTATTTTATTAGTGATAATATATTTTTTTGAAAAATAGCTAAGAGACAAGAAATTTGAGAGATCTGCTACAGTATCTAAGTTTGTACTGATCATTTTGAGCCACTGCAGAAGAGAAGAGCTTCCAGATATCTCCTATAAGCCACCTCTATAGATAAAATGTCCAATTATTTTTAAATTTAAAAAATCTAAAAAAAGGATAGTGATGGTAGGCCTTCACAGAATAGGAAAAACCAAACATTTCTGTATTTCACTGCCCAGGGAAATATAATGTGGGTGAGGCTGCTGCTGCTGTGAATAAAATTGGTTAGCATTATATTGTGTGCACACCATGTACTGGCAGAGGACAGCCTCTTTTGCTGTACTGAATCTGGAGAATTTCACTGACACACAAACAGTGAAGAAGTCAGACAGTCACACAAGTCGTCGCCATGGAGAGCAAGTACAGTTTTTAGTCTGTGTCACTATCTGTGCACACTTTAGAGATACAATTTTGAAAATAATTTCATTAAGCAATTAAAAAAAAAAATAGTCTCATACTGTTGTCTGAAAACTGGGTATTCTTAGTGTCTGAAATCTAACTTTATGGTCATCAAGGGAAAAATAGGAATACTAGTATATTAAATATTAGTCAGAGTATGTGTGGTGTACATAGGAATGCCACTATCTAAGATTTTGAACTATTATATATATATAATATCTATTATATCATATATATTTTATATATATCTACTATATATAGAACAGGTCACACAGGAACTCGTCCAGGAGGGTTTTAAATGTCTCCAGAGAAGGAGACTCCACATCCCCTCCAGGCAGCCTGTTCCACTGCTCTGTAACCCTCACCGTGAAAAAGTTTTTCCTTACATTTCTTGGGAATCTCCTATTCTCCAGTTTGCACACACTGCCCCTTGTCCTAACTGCCCCTTGTCCTATCACTGGACATTGCATTGGACCTGGCTTCATCCTCCTGACAGTCGCCCTTTACATATTTATAAACATTAATGAGGTCACCCCTCATTCTCCTCCAAGCTAAAGAGACCCATCTCCCTCAGCCTTTCATCATAAGGTAGATGCTCCACTCCTTTAATCATCTTTGTGGCTCTGCGCTGGACTCTTTTGAGCAGTTCCCTGCCCTTGTACTGAGGGGCCCAGAACTGAACACAATATTCCAGATGCAAACAGTTAGAACAGAACCTTTTTTTTTTTTTTTTTTATATGCATCATATCCAGCTAAGGGATCACAAAGGCCTCATCTTCAGTGGCTGGCATCCAAGAAGGACTCTATCCATCTGGCCTTTGATCCTGATCCATGTCTTCCAGAATCCAGTTCCAGAATCTAGCTCCTGAATCTGGTTCCTGTCTGCCACTGAGTCCGGTCTGGGACTTCCCCAGTACCTGCTCCACAGTATCAGTGGTGATAGTGATGTAATTGCCATCAGGCATTGTATTCAATAATGGTTTTTTATATATTTGTATATATTCTGTATTATTATTATTTTCATTAAAGTTGGTTTAATTTTCCAACTCATAAGTCTCTCTCCCTTATTCCCTTTCTCTTCCCTTTTGGGAAGGGAGAGGAATTAACAGACATCTGTTATAGGTCTAGTGGACCCTAAACCTTGACACTCCTGAAACAACTTTTGTTGATAAGTACCTCTTTAGACATTCAGACCACACTGAAACATACTCTAATTGAGTTTGATTTATAAATGAAGCATGGGAAAGTGGCCAAAAGGATGAAAGTGTGTATTAAATACTTCTCAGGTTTGTCACGTTTTTGTTAAAATCATACATATTCTCTGATAGAATGTATCACCTATTTTTGCAAATACTATTTAAGAAATCAATGATAACATTTAGTAGACATATTACTATTTCTCTACCTTAGTCTGTTCACGAGTGACACAACATGAAATTTAGACAGCTTTGGAAAAGAAGCTATTGTAAACATACACAGACTGAAAATGTAGTTTCCCTGGCAACCAAAAGATCTGAGAACAACTCATTCCTTCAGGTTGCAATTCAGTTTATGAGCTTCCACATCTGCTTGCATAGGAATGAGACTCCTGGGATTACATTTCTAGAGTGATAAGTGAGAAATTAGAGAACAATAGACATTACATAGCTAATTTTGTGCTGTAATGAAAATGAGTCCTCTGATGTTCATTGTCACGGGCCACCCAGAATATCTGAGGACATTAGGATTCATACCCTGATTAAGTATCCAACCTCTTCCCTGCTTAATCTTGACAGGAGCCAAGACCTGTAAGAAAACCAAAGAGGATGCTCTCCTGCTTTGTAGTAACACAGGTTAATGGACTTTTTTGTTAAACAGAACATAGTGTTCTTTTCTCTTAAGGAAGAATATAAGCCAGAGGGAGGAGAAAATATTGCACACTAGATGGTGATCAAAAAAAGCAGGAACTTCTGTTTGCTATTTCCAAGAATAACAGGTGCAAAAAAAAAAGCAATTTACTATACAATTTTATTTAACTCTCTACATCAAAAAAGTTGTATGTACTTTATTGGCTTGGATGGAGGGAATTAATGGGGCAGGATACTTTTATTTCCTAATGTCTTTTCTGCAAATACTCAGTGTCTACATTCCTTTACTACATACAAATTATATGGATGCTATCACTCCAGCAGGATTATTTCATTCAGCCTGACATCTACAGGCAAACTACACCAACCAGGCTGTTGACTGGTATGTCTATATAGTAAGTGAATTTTCAGTACCTGTATTCAACACATTTTACTCAAGATTCAGATGTAGTTCAGCTGAATTTATCTTAATTAATCTTAATAATAATAGCAAAACCAAGAATATAATTAATTACTTTTGTGGACAACAATTTTTAATGGGTTGTGGGTTTGGTTTTTTTACTTCCAAGATAATTTAATATTCTTTCACTAGGTAACGTAAATGCAAAAATGACTGCACTGTTGTTTCTTTTCCTACTACATACATTCTGCTTCTGCCAGAACACCTTTTTGTTGTAGATTTCTAATGCTCAAAAATGTGCAGTAAGCTGTCCATTGTATACGTGATCAGAATTATCCAAAGAAACTGTCTCAGGAAGACAAGTATTCCTAAAAAACATCAGGGCATGTTTTGTTTGGTTTTCGATTTTTTTTTTTTTTTAGTCTAATAAGTAGCATTTTTCTAAGAGTTTGGGTTTTTTTTTAAATGAGGCTGAAGAATATCTATAGTATCTCCTGTAGAACTATGGTGGCAAGTTTTCTAACATACACAGCCCTCAATGCCTCTACCAAAAAAAAAGAGGAAACAACCCTGCATTTCTCCCCCACCAAAAAACCCCAAAAAACCCCAACAAAAGAAAACAAACCCAAACCTCATAGTTTTACAGTCTTAGAGATTTAAGGTTGTTCTGAATTTAATTCAACTAATAGTATTCATTCAGTTTTTCACCTTATGCATGTCCAGACTGACTGAAAAATTCAGAATTTTCAGAATAAGAAATGCATTCAATCTTTAACTATCAATAACTGGGTAATGTTTTAGGTGAAGTTCTGCTCTTAAGCCCCTGACATGAGCACTTCATCTATGACCCCTCTTATCACTCTACCTGATGGCACTTGTAAGAGGCTTTTTGTCATGCAAAAAATGCAGGTGAAACCTTCCACATAAAGCCAAGATTTTATACACCTGAAGCTGAATTCAAAGTGATCTTTCTTTCCACGGTCATTAATGCAAATTAATTTTCTGCAATGAGAAGTATAGTTTTCTATTATATAAGGCTGCATATCAGCACTAATAGAGCCAAGCAAAAATGTATTTCTTCCACAACAGAACAAATATTTTGACAATTCAAGTACTTTACATTGCACACCAAACTTCCCTGTACCTTCTCAGGATTTGAATCTTCAGGACCTGTTTCACAGCACAGTGTAACTCAGGACAATGTATAAATCCAAATGCTACATCCAAAAAGCTACATTTAAACTGATCCTTGAGAAACAAGCTTGAAGTCAAACCACAATGTCATGTTGAAAGAAACTCTAAATTTTGGATTGTTTTCATAAATCTGTTACCTTTCTATTTTCATCCACCACTTTCTGGAAGTTTTATCCTCCCAGCATTTTAAAGCAGTTGCTTACTTCCTTACATCACTGCCTCCTGTGAGAAAACCCTCTATCAGAAATCCTTTATTATCTTACACACACAAACACTCTTCACAGTGCATTTCTTTATACCGTACAAAGTAAGCAACTAAATTGTAACCCTTGTAATCTCTATAGAAAAACAAGGCTGTATATATTCAAACAGTAGTGCCAAAGTATCTTTCAATCCAGAACTGATGACTACCCCAGGTTTTCCTCCTGGCAGCACTTCTAGACAAGCCTGACCTGAAAAGTCACTGATCTCAAACTGAACCCTCTTACCTGTGTGTCACTTAGATCCTACCTTATAAAGTATAAAACCATAAATTCAATCAATAGCAAAAATTAACACCCCTATTTCTTATTTCCTGTCTTTGTAAATCCCAATTGTGGGCTATACTGACCAAATATATAGGCAAACTCAAAAGGAATAAAAAAGTTTTTCTTAACAGGACCCCTCCTTAAGGAACAGGACTCCTGTGATGCTGTCTTAAACATTAAGTAACTTAGAAGGAAGAATAGTTCATATAGTACGTGCTGAGTAAGTGTGCTTTTAAAGATTACACCTAAATCAAGAAGTCTCAAGATACATAGGAAGAGTCAATCTTGTAAGACCAAGTACATTTTAAAAAAAGACCCCTTCTCAATGCACAGACCTTTAACTAAGTCTGAAATAAAACCAGGGACAGTTAATGTTAAATATAGATTGAGAACTGCTTAGAGATTAATTTGATTATATTGTTTAAACCAAGAGAAAAGATTATTGGTACCAGCAGGAAAGAGAAGAAAAAAAAAAAGTAGTAAAATGAATAAAATTTAGATTATAAAAATTAATAAGATGATAAGATTCTCGGAACATTAGACAGATGGGCACCAATTGTCTGGGAAACTCTGAGGTCTAAGTCAAGAGAAAAATTACAAGGTATTATAAAATCAGTATTAGGATGGCAAGAAGTATCCTCTAGGTGTTCCCTTGCCCATAGTAAGGAAAGCATCTCAGGCTACCCCAACTTTGGAAGTCATGTATATACAAGTATGGTTGGAACAAAAAGTGATTATCCTGCTCCAGGCTGTATTTATCACAGAGCTACTCAACAGGGACTCTTAAAGTACTCTGATCAAAAGATTCTGCTTAACTCTATAGTGCTTGTCCTCCTGCCTCAAATCTAATACCCCTGTACCACCTCCATCCCCTCCCAAATACAGAACAGGACTCTGTTTCCCCATTGCCCAGTGGCCTGAGTATGGTTTATTTCCTAGCATGATCTGGTATTCATTTATGATCTGGATAATTTCTGTGTTGGTTATTAATTCTGTTAAGCTAACACGCACCACCACCACCATTCTGTTGTCTACATTTTCATGTCACTGTCTTTTTAGTGATGCCATAGGTCAAGGCAGGCCATCTGCACAAACATCACTCTCCTTTTCTAATTTGCAGCATCCTGAAACTCCTCATGTTTTTACCTTGTTAGTGGTGCCATAGGTCTGGGTTAGCCATCAGCATGCAAACCCCAATCCATAACTGAAGTGAGTTCCTGAATTTCAAAAGCAATTAAAGGCCATCTTTTCAGTGCCAAAGCTCATTTCTTTGTATGTGTCCCTTGAAACTTGGGACTTAAAAGTCGGCAATGGAAGAGGTGTTTGAGAAAACCACTTACTTATCGATAAGTGAGTGTTCTGAACGTCATTAATAGCCTTATGCACGTGATGTCAACAGATTTAGCACCTCAGTACAGCCATTCCAACTATTTTTTGTTTTCCAACAGATTGCACTTGCTTGGTCTTGCACAAAACCTTTTTCCAGTTTCCTGCTTAAATGCAGCTTCCCATAGTTATACCCCGTATAAAGATACATCTAATGGGAAGATCCATTCACATCATGCTGAATATGAAACATGCCAAGCAATGCTGCTGTGCAACCTTTGGATGTAAATTTGGTGGTTGTTGCTAGTATTTTAGTGACTATGAACTACCTGCCTTAAAATTTTCTCATTTCATTCAACCAACAACAACCTTTCCTATTACAAACAGAGAACATTATTCTTATTATTTAGAAAGCAGATATTGAATACAGTTTTTATTTTAATACCACTTTTAATCAACAGTCATTTTAATCATCTATGCCCACTCTCCACCACCATGTGGACACAAATCTCTAACTGGAGTTAAAGTTAACATCTTCAAAAAACTTGATATTAAAAAAAAATACAGTCAGTGGGCACCTGTTTAGATTTCTGAAAGACTCATTGTAGTCAGCATCAAAATAAAAGCTATTTGGCAAGCTCACCTTGCACCTGCTTAGTTTTTTTTCCCTGCCAATTCTCATTACCCTTTATGCAAATAGTGTAAAAACACCACAGAGCATAAATACATTATCACTTCAATCTCCTAAAAGTATTTTTTAAATGCAATTTAGCCAAAACTTGTGAGAAATAAAGAGTTGCTTCCAATCATTTTGTTGATTCTGTCCATGTCAAAAAGTAATGTATAACACCTTATGTAATGGATTACAGAGCTTTCCTTTTTACATCTTTCAATTAAATTTGTTCTGTTTGGTTAATAGCAGGAAGTTATTATACCCTACATAGCTGACAAACAGAAAGTGAACATAAATAGTTCCCAATACAGAATTCCCTTTTTCAAAAAATTGTTTTAACTGTGGTTGATAGGAGCTATCAGTCAACTGCAGTTGTCACTCCTGGGCAAGAAAAATATTTATCTGAATACAGACACCATACCTGCCAAAAGCTGTGCAAGTTGTCATAACAGCTAGTATTGCTGCAGTGACTCTTTGTATATCATTAGATTAATTTCTTCTTTCAAAGTATACCTTCAGCTCCTTCAATATACATTTTCCTTAACATTTAGGACTAAAACATGGGATAATATTAGGACCTCAGTTTTGGTAGACTTTTCCAGTTCTTGTTTCTTAAGAAAGGTGAGGATGATTCAAGTGAATTCCACCAAATAAATGCCTACAAAAAAAACATTGATGTTCTAGATCTCTCATTAAATCACTAAGTTCTTGAACTCTCAGAGGGATATTATCTGACATAAGATCTTAGTCTCCAAAATTGCCAAGTCTAGAACATTCTCATTACTGCATACAATTTTGCAACATACACAGAATACATGAAAGGGAGAAAATATCTGTCCATTTATAAACAGAGTGTGTAATGTTTAACATCAGATTTACTTGTTTGAAGAAGGAGCCGTTACCTCAGATTTTTGCTTTAGCAGAATGATACAAGATATACTGAAACCACATTATAAATGTAAATTACACTTATCAGAAAAGTAGCAATTGCAGTACATGGTTCAATCACAATACCAGTGTGGTCCCCATTACAGTGTCTATAACATACACCATCGTGACACCGGGTGTACCCAGTCAAAGGGAAGTCACTCGGGCCCAATGCTCTCTTTAAAACTGTTTTGTTAGTTGTTTAGTTTTTATAGTTATGTTGGGATGAGACAGGTATTCACTTCCCCTGTGCTGGTCTGTGTAATTCAGGGAGTCGTTCACACTATTTTAATGAACTCAGGGAGAAACATACCACAGTTGATCCACTCAACTGTTGAAAGCTGATTTTCTAAACAAAGGCCTCCCTCTGGTCCCCACTGTATTGAGATACAGTCAGTTTCTGTTTAACATCTGTGTGAATTATTCCATGAACTTCATGGGCACATCCTCCTTGCCTATCTCCTCTAAGCCTTCTTCCACTGAAGGGGTTGATTCAGGGAGTCACATTCTACCTCTAGGGTTCACACACACATTTCTTGTACCTCTGATTAATAGAGACTTTTTTCTTTTGTTAAGTGTGATAATAATAGTATGAATTATATAAACATTTGCTTGTTCAGTGTACTGTAATATTGCTTATCTGTTGTTAAAAGGTTGTAGCTTGGCAGCAGCAGGGAAGCTGCCTGTTAGGCTTGCTCTAGCTGCTGTGCTCCAGTCTGGATTGAAACCTTTGTAAAAGGAGGAGACGGTAACTTGCCTGAGATCAGCTGAGCACAGGTAACTGCAAAGTGTTTTGACAGAACAGACTGAGGAAGCAGGGACAGAAGACAGATGGTGTCAATCCAACTAAGAAGGGCATGTAGCACTAGCAAAGGTTTATATAATTCATACATACTTGCTTGTTCAGCTGCTGTAACATTCTCTCCAGTGAAGCTCCTATATACTTTCACCTTAGTATACAAGAATCAACCCATTGCCTTCCTGTTTCCACAGAGAGTGCTAAAGGAACTGCATAGGAAACTAGTCCTTCACTTTTCATTCTCAAGTTATAAAATATCTGACCTAGCAGCATACCTATACCTTGAGGCACTTGGGCACTCAGACAATCATCCCCAGTGTCTGCAAAGTCGTCTCCTGTGTCTAGCTTTAACATTTTTTTACTTTGAGCTCTACATACATCAACTTCTCAAGGCTTTTATTTTGGAAGCTCCCATGCTCTGAGTGGAATTTTGCTTCACAGCTTCAGAAAAAGACACAGAGCACGTCTAGTAACTACCAACTCATTCTCTATACCTTTCTGGCTCCTTCTAGCTAAAAAAAAAAAAAAAAAAAAAAAAGGCATTGCTTATGATTTTATGATTCAGATCTATAAACACTGGAGGGATTTCTGAGTCATGAAAACTCACCCATCATGCACAGAAAACCAGCCTTTGACATTGCATTCAACTCTAAATACTTTGCCTGAAATCCAAAGGGTAATATTTACATTCTTTTATGCATATTCTTATTCTGCCACCATAGAAGAGAGTCATATTTATTCACCTGTTGTGTTCATCAGCATTTCCCAAGTCTTATAGAATCAAACCAGTTTTGATTAAGCATTTTAGATTATGAATTTAATTAATAACTTTTTCAGCAGAAACTACACACTTCCAGTGTTATTTTTTGAGAAAACAGATGGTAAATTTAAAAATTGCTATACTATTACTAGTTTTAACTATCTGGCCAAACGGTCACTGTCATAGCTATTAATCAAAGTAAAACGAACTACACTGTACAATTACACAAGGGTCAGTACAGGCTAATTTTTTGCTTTATTGTTATTGTTGCTTCAAATTCTGCAAGTGACAACCACGCAGCATGTATCACTGTCTAATTAAGTGATTTTAGGGGCTTGGTAGCATCCCATCCTTAGGGAAAGGAATCAGATAACCAACTGGTGTATTCTGTGGTTCATCACTATGAATACTGCTTTCAGTGGATCCCTATCAAAACAATGCAAAATACAAGGGTAATTAAACAGTATGTTTTGCATTGAAACAAAGAGAAGAGGTATTTCATAGAACCACAGGCTGTAGGTGCCACCTGATGAGGCAGGAAAGGGACTACAAGATTCAGTCTGGCTGCATACAACCCTGGAAAAAAGACAGGAATGATATTAGAAAGGCGAGAATATGCTTTTTTTGTTTCCCACCCCCTAACCCACACCCCTGATTTTAATAAAGCTCCATCTGCACAAAAGCTTCAGCAGTTGTATATTATTTCTACAGAGACAAGAATGCCACACACAGTGGCAGAAGAAAACCATAAAATAACACCTGGAACCTTAAATACCTGGTTCAAAGCAGTCCAATAGAGGCAACCTCTCCAAAAGGAGAGGCAATAAAATTAGAAGGCAAAAATGAAAATATTCAACAGAAAAGCATGAGAAAAAAAATACAGCTATATTTTGCTACTTCCATAATAAAGATTGTAAATTCCTGCATGCACATATTCTAAAATCTGCTGCAGTAATAAAGAATAAGTTGAAAGACCCAACAGAAAGATATTGAGAAATTAAAAGCAGGAAGTTAGTGGAGCAATTTGAGGAACTTTGTTGTCTCCACAATTCTTCAAGGTTTATTTAAGAAAATGTTACCTGGTCCCTAGTAGATACTTCTAGTGATCTTTCTTGTCAAATTTAAAAGTCACTAAAAGAGTCTCTTCTTCCATTTCATTTGTGAGATATAAAACCTGCCCATTTAGTAATTCTAATATAAATGCATAGTTCTATTCCCAGTCTCAAGACTAGTTAAAGACTAGTCTCAAAAAAGTTTCAGAAATAAAACATAGACAATTTTCCAAATAAAATAGGGGATCTATGTGCATAGTAGATACAGAGCTTTGGATATCTGGGAAAAATATTTTTTTACTGTCAAAGACATTAACGTCTGTATTTTTTTCTTGTACAAAGACTTGTTTTACTTACTAGAAATCTCTGTTTCACTCAGAGTTATTTCAATAAATAAATTAGAAAAAAAAAAAAAAAGCCAAAAGTTCTTTC
>JANHGN010000262.1:14993-29132 GCA_024605025.1 Megaceryle maxima
CTTTGGGGAGGGAGGGGGGTTAACAGAGAGCGTCTGTTAGGTCTAAGGGGCTGCCCTGACCCTAAACCGTGACACCATCAAACTGGATCGTACTCAGTTTTACTGTTGAGGTATAAACATTTTATCAGAGGAGGCAAAAATTTAATAGCACATGTTGAGAGAACTCCACTGCAAAATCAACAGAGCCAAAGCCAGTACAAACAGAAGTACAGAAGTATTCTTGCGGTCAGAATACTCTATTTCTTCGTACAGAAAGAGAAGGAAAATGCAATTACATCTCCCACATCCTGGAATTAATGCTATCATTTCTGAGAATTTAAGTAAGAAGTGGCGCATCTCTAAAAACTTTCTTGTTTATATTTAAAACCTTTTGGAAAATTCAATCCTATCTGACATTTAGTTTCAGGATGACAGAAAATGTGTGTCCTAGCAGCACTATCATTTACTACAGTGTAATTGATCATGTCCATTCTAGAGCTTAGTCCCACCTCTCACCATTAACAGTTCTAAACAGCAGCATATAAAACATGGTAAGAACCAAAGGAATATTCTATTGTTACCAAAATAACTAATTCTAGAGATCTGTGTTTAAGGCTGGTAACAGATTTAGAATTGAAAGAATTGTTCTAAGTAGATAAAAATCGCATTGGGTTATAAATCCTCTCCTGCAACATATCCCTCATCTTGAGTCCTTTTACCAGTAAAAGCAAAATGTTTTTTACACAATGGGTAACAAAAGTAAATACAGAACACATTAATTAGTTGCACTGCTGTGAATTTTCAAAAATTTGTGTTTAGATTGTAAGAGAACAGTAACCATTGTAACTGAATGAGATTTTGAATTCTGTTCTGATTATTGGTACTAATTCTGTAGTATCAGCTATACTTGTGTATGACTAAAGGAAACTTGTTATCAGTATAATAAAATTGTAAATATTTAATGAAATAGAATGCTTTCTATTTTCTATAACAGTTTATTCCAACTCCTTTTACAGCAGGATACATGGTGTCCATCTTCACAGTTAGCCTAAATTCCAAGCCTAAAAATCTAGATCTAAAATGTAGTCTAGGATCTGCAGTAGATTTGTGAAGAAGGTTGGATTTTGACTGTTCGGAAATATGATCAGTGAAATATAAAATTAATTTCCACTCAAATTTCCACTAGAAAAAAAACTCAGATTTTTAAAGACTGGGATGTAAGTGACTGAAAAATCTTCCCCCACACCCCCCTAAGAATTATAGTTCTGTATGCCATAGGGTAGCTTCCTGCTTGTTTGGTGAATTTCCTCGAATCTCAAAATCAATAGCAAAAGCATTTCAGAAAATATATTTTTAAAGGAAGAATTTGAAAGTTTTATTTAAAGGATACTAGTTCTAAGTGGCTAGCAGTGAACATTTTGTGGTTCTGTAAAGTTGCGGTACCACAAAATCTGTTCTATTGGTCAGATATTACTAATTCATTATTCACTAAGGGCTACAATGAAAACTAAATATTGTTTCCTACTGATGAAATATAATCTCCACAGCAACCAAGTATGCTGAATCATCAGCTATCTCTGTTCATAGAAGGTATTATTTAAGCAGGAACTTAAAAGTAATCTCTTGATTTGGTAAGGTATAAATTACAAGGAATGTTAGAAAGAAGGCCACCATAGCTATGTTATTGTATGTCTTCTCTTTGTAACCTCTTCCAAGGTTTACAACATGAAGATGGAAGGCAGCATGTCAGCTGGCAGCCATCTTTCCAGGTTTCCTTACATACATTTTATTATTTCTATTATAATAACAACAGAAGGCTTCGTCAGTGTTGAGAACCTTCACATATTAAACAACTTCTTGGTGTTCCCACATATGGTGTGTCTATATATGTTGTTTATCTTGCCAATAGAGGGATTCAGTACAAATGGACTGACACCAAGCAATTTCCACAAGGTATTTCAAAGTGATTTCTAGGACAGCTGTGATCTCCTGGGATCTACTCCCCACCAATATGTAATACCATTCAACATGTAGTTCCTCACGGGAATCTGCCATTCGCTATGGACATTAGGTCTTTAGTAGGTATCCCAGGGTCCCTCATATCTTGTTAACTGGAGATACTTGACCATCACTGCTTAATGCATTTTATCTGTACTCTGCCCATATCCATTACAAACTGAGGTTAAGATAGGAATGAACTGTTTCTGTTCATGAAGTGTGAATGCCAAAAGATGTTTGCCAAAACTGAAAGTCATGTCATAAGCATCATTATCTTAATTGTAGAACCTACTAGGGCTTGAAGTGCCCTCGTAGACATATATTTATAGCAAAAATTAGTGGGGAAATCATAACATATTTTATAAAAGTGTTTTGTAATGGAAAGTAATTAGTAACTAGTGTGGGACAACAACCATAAAAAAGTAGTAATGTCTAAAACTCATTACTTAACAATTGCCACATGAATAAAAAGAATTCCAGGCCTTCCAAATTGTTTTTTTCTGTTCTCAGTAGCTGGCCACACAAAGGTGGTGGTTACAGTTCAGAAATACTTTTCATATGTATTGTGAAAGCTGTTTATGATTGATTGTCATTAATATTACACTGACAACTTGCAGTTCATTTTAGTATTGTATTGATGGAAGTCTGAACTGATCAATGCTGTGGCTGACTCACACTCATCAACATTATGATTGACATAAGTAGTAAAGCTGAAATAACAGTTGGTTTTCCAGCACATAGGCTTTCCAAGTTATCCAAGAACAAATACCACTTACTTTCACATGCTCTACACATTAGTGTAAGTAAGTGAACATCAAATTCAAAAGGTGACACTCCATTCTTCTAAAATTTGTGAGCAGCCAGAAGGAAGTTCATTGAAAAAATTCCATATAGAAAAAAATAGACAGCATAATGGCAATGAAATTTAGCAGCTGTATATTTGGACAAGCAGAGGCCTCTTTCTGCACTAAAGAAATGCCTTAAGAAATTCTTGTCTTATCTCAATAGAGTAAACCCCACTGTTAGGGACTCAGGCAAAAGGTATGCTGTACCCTGACTAGCAGTAGCAGAGATCAATGGAAGAATTTTCACATTGTCCTAGGATGTAACATTTACTGTCACATAGCTGTTCTTCCTACTTCATGCACTGAAACTTCTCTAATGCAGTCTGCAGGATGCATTTTATTTTTTGTTTCTTTTTGAAAGGGTGTGCAAGGTAAGAACACCTGTATTCATATGCAGTGATTCAGTATCTTATCTCATCCTTTCATAATTCTCTAAATCTCTTTCATCATTCTCTAAATCAAACCTTCAGTTAAAAATGAAGATATAAAAACTTTTTAAACTTTACTATTTACTATGTTTTCATGACATATCGAGATGCTTCTGCCCAAATCCTGGCTTTAGTAAGTTATTCAGATTTAATGTGACCTAAAACTGACAGAGGTGGGAAGAGGGAAAAAAGATAAGAGAGGTGGGACTTAGCTGATTTCGGCTGCAGAGCTTTGTTCCGTGTATTTGCTTTGGTATTAATCCTGGTTTGGAAAAAGTCTTCAAGTGTATTAATAATTTAGGAGATATCAAATCACAATCATGACCAATGTTGCCATGTCTCAGCTGTCAACACAAAGTAAATAAGCTCTCATTCAATGAATCAACAGCACAATAACAAATTGAGAAAGCCTTGCTAACAGTACAGTAGGCAGAATTATCTCTGTTCATAAAATTTAAAAACATTTCTTTTGTCTTTGGGTGAAGTAGTAGTAATGGAAGTAAAATCCACATAATCATAAAAGTAGTATTTGGAAGGCACCTCTAGAGTCTCTAGTCCAACCTCTGGCTCAAAGTCTGTGTATCAAGCCACCTGGGGTTCTAACTAACAGTCTTGAAAAGTTCTAGGTTCAAGATATGACTATTTGTTCCACAGCACTACTCTGCTAGTGTTAAGTGTTTTCTTCTAATGTCCAATATGAACTTCCCAAGGTGCAACCTGAGGCTATTGTCTCTTGCTTATCACCTGCCACTGCAGAAGAGACTTTGCATCCATCATCTTTGTCACCCTTTCAAGTAGCTGTAAGCTGCCCTTCTAGGCGCCTCTTCCTGGCCCACCTCTCCTCATGGGACATGTGTGCCCCAAATCCAACAGTCCCTCTCCATCTACTCAATGTTGTTCTTGAATCAGGCAGACAAACACAGTAGTCCATGTGCATCTTCACCACCACAAAGCATAAGAGAATAGCTTCCTTCAAATCTACTAACCATGCTCACCTAATGAACTTCAGTGTATATCTTGCTTTCTCTAAGATAAGAATACACTTCCGATTCATATTCAGCTTGGCATCTACAAGGATATCCAGGTCCTTTTCAGCAGGTCTGTTTTTCAGGCAGTCAGTTCCCAGTCTGTAATGCATGAATTCTTCTACACCTGATACAGACCCTTGTATTTCTTCTGTGCTGAAATTAATATGCTTCTGTTGGGCCAAACCTCAGGTTTCCCAAGGTCTCTCTGAAATTTGGTATGTTTGTCATTTCAGACCATTTGCTGTTACCCACAAATCTGACAGAAGTGCAGCCTGTCTCATCACCCACGAGTGATTAAGATATTCAATAACCTAGGCCTCAGTATTGACCCCTGGAGCACTCTATTTACCAGCAACCAAATAGACGTTCATCCATCAATTACTCCATTTTAAACAGGAAGATCCAGCCAATGCTCAGGCCACTTAATTATGCATATTTCCAGTTCATATTTCATGAGCTTTCAAGTGAAAATATTGCGGCAGATGGTGTAAAAATTCTAACTAAAATTAAGGTATATTGCAGGCACCACTCTTTCTGCTTCCCCTTCCTCATTTCAATGTAGAAAGCAATTACGTCAAGCATGATTTAGCCTTCATAAGTCCACGCTGACTATCTGTTTGCCCAGACAGCCAAAATTTAGACAGATATAACAGGATGTGAAACTATTTCATGCAGAAACCTACTAAAACCAGGATGAGCTTGCCACTCATTGCCAAAGACTGGACATTCCAGACAGGCTCTAAACACTGAGAAGAGATAATTAAACCGTTAAATCTGTAATGGACTGTTGGGATATGTCTATTAATACAGGATTGTTAAAATGTATATCACCTGAGAGAATACTTTAATGCTAATTAAGTTTTATAGCACAACATAATTCTAATGTCTCATGGCTCAGTTACAAGAAGGAAGAGCATTTGCTATCACAGGCACTTACTCATGCTATCTCCATCACTCAGCTTAGAAATCATTTACCACTACCATTAATTATAAGCTTAATTCTACCTTTTTACCCTAAAACTCTCTTTTAAAACCCAGTTTCACACATATACAAGTATGGAAAGAAAGTTTTTCCAGACAAACACCTTAGCTGCCATTCCCAGATAAAGTTAGGCCATATGATTGCATTCATATTCTTCTGCATGAAAAGCTAATTTTGTCTTAAACCAGGTGGTCTGCTCTGTAAGGGTGCCATTTCTCCTATAGCAGTGAAGTTAACGAGCAACAATTAGAAAGCAGGTGTTAAAGTATTGCTTTACAAAACTTCCTGACTTTGAACAAAAAACTTGCTAGCTTATGCTACTCCATGGACTGCTGGAGAGATCTTGCTTTGATTTCAGTGTGGGCCCTGGAGCATCTTCATTTTTTGCACTGCTCCGTGAGTTAGACTGCACATGGCCAGGAATACATCATAGGACAGGGTGATCTCCCTGGTAATTGCAGATACTGAGTTCTTTTCCAAAAAGCTTACCTATTACTCTGATTATGCATACATTTCTCTAGAGCCCATTGGTATAACTCTCTGATAGCTCACAGAGGAGCTAGCATTTTCCTTATTGATAGACCTGGGCAAAATCTGGGGGTGATCACTTTGAAATCAGGGTGACAGCTTTCAGATCAGAAACACGAAGCAAAGCAAGATAGCACAGAACAAAGGAATGAAGTGCAGGAACACTACATTAATAGAAAACTAATACACTTTTTCTAAGAGGAAACAAAACTCTTAAAATAAAATGTATATTTTTATCATTATAGACTAGCAGAAGAGATTCACCACTCTGTGAGCAGATGCAGAAAAGAACAATCATGTGTCAAACCTTCAGCACAGAGTTAAAATCTCTTCATCTTCAGGTAGGAGCAAAGTGGGTTTAAGTGATTGCACGTCAAGGCCAGCCAGGTCAGAATACACATAACAACAGAAAAAGCAACAGAACAGCAGCATGTTGAGTTCCAGTAAGAGAATTTGTAACATTTAGAGAACTAAAATTTAATTGGCAGAGGAAAGAAACAATGAGAATTTTGACCACAGCAATTTCAGAAAGCTTTACAGAATGGATTCTGGGAGTTTAGGGAAGTAGGAAATCATTGTATTTCAGAAGCATTTGTACATTTAATCTTCTAGAACATATCAACTGAACCATCGAATAACCTTTCATTTTGAGTTTTGTAATCATTTAAGAGGAAAGTTTTACATGTCAAAATGTGATAGTTTCTTTTTAAAAGAAAGCCAGAAGTTAATTCATTTTTCTAATCACCCCTGCTAAGGATTTAAATATATGGTTTCATTGAGAATGACTTTGGCATTCCAGTTGCAGCAATGTTACAAGATGTTCCTGTGAACAGGCTGTCAGAAAAACAAAAAAGAAAAAAAAAAGGGAAAGAAAAAAAAATAAAATAAAAAGAAAAGAAAAGGGAGGGGGTAAGGAAAAAAAAAAAAAAAAGAAAAAAAAGAGAGTTCTAAAAAGAGTAAAAAGAGCAGACCTTTCAAATATTTATGTTCCTTCCAAAGACAAGGTAGTGAATAAAAATCTCAGTGAAAGACTTGAGGGGAAATAGGAAATTTTCACTTTTATTGGTAGAAAGAAGCAGTCTTCAGCAAAGAGCTGTATGCTGCAGTTCATTCTGAAAAAGAGAAACACACAAAATTATGTGCATTCTCCTATCTGATTAGAGTAATGATGAGCTGACGATGAAACACACTGTACCAATTGTTAATCTTACAATTGTTAGTTAGACATTTAGATTTACATTTGTTACCTTTAGCAGAGACTCTAAATTACAATGGCAAATCAGAGAGATAACAGAAATTACCATTAAAAATTCAGCTGTTATGGTAACAATGTTTACAAATTTAGACAATAATAACACAATCAATTGCTTTACTGATGCTGGCATACATATTTAATATAATTGCCACCATCTACATCAGCATTAGTCTACTAAATTTTCTAACAATCAATAATAAAAAGACACTATTCAAATAAGTACTTTCATTTCAAATTTTCAAATGGAGAGCTAGGCTGAACAGGATTCTCAAACTGAACCTGTGCTTTCGGACATTTTTTTTCCCCAAATGACCAAGACAAGATCCTCCATACACGTCTGAATCACTTCTCTCTCAGAGCTCTCCCCAAAAAATAAAGAAAACAGTGGGAAAAACTCAATGAGGAAATATATGTAATTTTCTGTAAGAGTTTTCTCTATACTGTCTAACAAAATAGGTATATTCTGTTGCAAGAGACTTTGGAAAAAGGGATTTACCCTGAGTTTTGTGGAGGAGATAAGACCTTTATTTCTCAGATAACCCTGCTCTTGCACAACTCACCAGTGATATGTAAGTGCACCTTTGTATAATCTCCCTTTCAATTACATGTGAACAATTTCCTACAATAATACCTCTCAAGTACAATTCTCAGCAGAAATTCACTTAAATGATAATTCAGAAGAATTATTGCCATTCCATAGATAATTCTTCAGAGCAATTGCAAGGTGTACCTGCACAGGCCTATGGTTTTCATCTCATGTTGAAACATGTACTCTACTCACACTAACCCTTTTTATACTTCATTGCCATACAAAGGACTTGTGCATTAATTTGGAAAAATCACTTCATAAACACAGGTTCAGAATGACTTAAGCTTTCAAGTTCATGACAAGTATGAATTACATAAGAATCTGGATTATTTAATCCTCTATTCTTGATTTTAGGCCATCACAAAACACATTACTGCTCAAGCTAGCAAAATTCACATGCCTACCTCTTTTTAGAGACTATAGATGTTAGACGGACCAGGACAAGACATTTTTGTGAACAACTTGTTAGAACTCTTTTTATTATACAGTTAGGTTCTTTATTCTCATTTCTACTTTTCTTCATTGTAAGAAGCCATTTTATCTACCAATTAAAAAAAAAATAAATCTTCAAACACATAGAGCAGGAACTTTCAAACAGTCATTTGTTTTTTATGCAGAAATGTCTAATTTGTCAACATATTAGTGTTTTCGTTAAGGACACTGTTAAACATGGGTTTCCCCCAAACAAACATTTGCAACACTTATACAGATGATTATAATTTTCCTTCATTCAGATGAAGAGTATGAATGCCTTTTACATAATCAGAGAAAACATAATACAAACTAAATACCTTCTATACTCAACAAGACAAGGGATAATCAAGATTAGATGTTGGGATCTAAATAAGACAAAAAAACCCCACAGTCCACAAGCCAGATAAAAAAAACCCTAGTTTTCCAAAGGTGATCAATTTAAAGTGTTAGGACACAGCAAAAAGACTATCACCAAATACACCAAATGATCCTTCACTTTTGAAAAAACATCTAAGTAACTACATACTACATTTTTCTACACACTTTTATCCAAAATAAGTCTCCTGTGACTCCAAGTGAACATATCAAAAAATCACCTTCATAAACTAATCAAATACTGCCCTAGGATTTAATATTACACCCATGGTTCAATTAATTTCTCTCTTATTCAAAACTGATGAGCTTCCACTTAGTAATATGCACAAAGAACTCAAACTTTATTTTTTATCCTGTTAAGTTTCTTCTCTTCTATTATTCCAATACTTTATAAAATATACTTCCTTCTGTATGAAATCCTAGCTTTTTAATACACTCTCCTTTCCTGGCAAGACAGTAAAGCAACTATTAAATAAAATGATTCCCAGAATGATCACAGAGAAGTTTTACTAATCACATCTTTCAATTTTGATCCTTACAGTTTCAACACAACCTATTATCTCTACTGTAGTCAATTCAGTACCCATTTTATGGACAAAGCCAGGGAACTCTATATTCAGATATTCATTTGGAAGCTTCAGAGTAACCTGAGGGACTCTATTAGTTTATAGCACACACATAATTTTCTGAATGTTGAAAGAAAACATTAAAACTTAATTGTTCATAGGTTACCACATTTAAAAAAAAAAAAATTTAATTTCTTATATGCCATGATTTTTCTGGGTTCTGTATATAAAACTAAAAAAAAATTATTTTGCAAGCAAAATCAATGCAGGTCCTTTAAAAGCCTCACAATTTATTTATGATCATCTGAGAGAAATCTAGTTATTCCATTGAAAACAGTGGCTAAAGCTATCCGAGGTAGCAGCAAGTAACACAAAACTAGTCAGCTGTCGGGAAGGTAACAAAAAAAATGGACAAAATTAAGTCTGAAGAAACAGAATTATATTTACTAAGTTGTGCATACACTGCATAAAATGATAATTCAAACTTTTCTTAGAAAATAATATTGATAGCTGTCATGGGCATGTGAAAATATACAAAGATGCTTCCCCTGCTACTTGTTACAAAACCCTAATGAAGGCTCTACTTGCCACAAAACTTAGTGTAACACACTTCACTTCAGGTAATAGCTTCACAGTAGCTGCAATTCATACTGAGCAAAAATCTGTTACACCTTAAGATAAGCTGCAAAAGGGCATATAAGTAGTTTATAGGTAGCTCAGTCATTTCTCTGCTGGAGCAGATGATTTGGTTTATTCTTATTCTAAATTTTTGATACAGCCTCCAGTCATTGTTAATAGGTCAATATAGTCCTGTACATTTTTAAAGACTTAATTATCTCAAATTACCCGTCACTGTTTTGAAGGAAATAGGACTCAAAGTAATTTAAACTGCCATATATTACTATAAAAGCCTTCAAAATAAAGGGCCTTGTGGTTCATCCCATTTAAATTGCTCACATTTCTAGATTTTTATCAGACATAAAAACTTGCAAGTCCAGTGTAATGAAAACATTAAATGAGTGACTCTTCACTCCCTATCTGTGCATGTTATTTTCCCCACACAATGAAGATTGACACGTATTCACTTCCTGACCATTTTGTTCTGATAGAAGCAAAAAATTTTTTAACAGAAAGGCCAATTATAATTTCAAATATTATAGCTATGTTGCAATATTTACACAATATGCAACATTTCTTTGTTAAACACTCCTTTATTTTTTTATTCATTGCTAAGTAAATCTATGGAATGAATCACCAGGTTGATTAGCATAGTACTTTTGCATGTTTTTCTGAACAATTTCCTTTTTAAGACAGGTAAAGTAAAAATTTCAGTAACAGTTCTACTCCAAACAGACTAATAATTTTTTTTTTTTTAATTTTATTTTGCTAGTCAGCCCATTTCCAATTTTACTGATTTTATTTTATTTTATTTTTAAAAAACCAAAGTTTGAAAAACAAATTAAATAAAGCGGCTGTCTCACAATCTCCACACTGCAAGAAAATGGCTAAAAACTTTATTTCAGAGCATCTCTGTCTCCATCCCTTCACTGGGAGAGTGCTGAAGATGCCAGTGGTTCACTTAATTCCATTAAACCCATTATTTAAGACTCTGTGTAGTTGTGCTTACATTGTTTCATTGATTTCCATTAGCTTTAAGAAATTAAAATGTGAATCCTTACATGTTCAATGTTTTTCTTTCAAAATGAAACCCACAGTTCTGGTTAAAAGACTCAAGAAAACAATACTAATATAATGAACAGTTGGTTGCAGGATCAAAAAAAAAAAAAGTGGAGAAAGAAACTGAAGAAAGCTGTACAAGCAGATGCAACTGATTAATTATAAAACAGAAGAGAATGCTTGATCAACCTCATAGACTTCTACAATGTAATGAATGGCATCGTGGATGTGGCAAGAGCAGTGGAAATTTTTTACCATGACTCCAGGAAGGCGTTCAGCACTGTTTGCCATACAGTTCTCACTGACAAATTGATGAAGTACAAACTAGGTAAGTGAATGGTGAGGTGGGTTGAAAACTGTCTGAACTGTCCAGCCCAGTGATCAATAGCACTGATCACCCAGTGATCAAGGGTGGTGATCAATGGCACAAAGTCCAGCTGGAGGCCAGTCATTAGTTGTGTGCCCCTGGAGGCATTAAGGGGGTAATACTGTTTAATGTATTCATTAATGACCTGAACAATGGGAGAGAATGCACCTCAGCACACAAAATTAGCAGAAGTTTCCAACAAACCAAATGGTTTTGCAGCCATTCAGGGGACCTCAACAGGTTGGAGAAATAGGCTAGCAAGAAAGCTTTGAAGTTCAACAAAGGGAAATAAAATGCAGCAGTCCTGCAGGCCTCCAGGGCTACTGATATCTGGATTCCTGCACCCAATACAATCACAGAATCACAGAATCACTGTGGTTGGAAAAGACCTTTAAAATCATCATGTTCAACCATTACCTAACTCTACCAGGGCCACTACTGCACCATATCTCTGAGCACCATACCTAGATGGCTTTTAAATACATTCAGGAGTGGCAATCCAACTGCTTCCCTGGGCAGCCTGTTCCAGTCTTTGATAACCCTTTCAGTATAGAAATTTTTCCTAATGCCAAACCTAAACCTCCCCTGGCACAACTTGATACCATTTCCAACATCCTATCAGTTGTGACTTGTGAGAAGAGACTAGCACCCACCTCTCTACAACCTCCTTTCAGGTAGTTGTAAAGAGCAACATCATCTCCCTTCAGCATCCTCTTCTTCAGACTAAACAACCCCAGCTCCCTCAGCCACTCCTCATAAGGCTTATTCTCAAGACTCTTCACCAGCTTCGTTGCCCTTCTCTGGACCTGCTGCAGCACCTCCAGCAGCAGCTTAATGGCACATGAGCTGTTGGATAGCTTTTACATCTTTCTGGAACACCTTAGAAAACAGCTTTCCAAACACTAACTTGCACCACAAGCCCCAGAAATCCCTGGAATTCATTAAAATGGGGAATAGAGCAAGTTCACAATAGAATATTGTCAACACCAACCGTTATTCACTTTACCTTTAAAGTGATTATCTGTCATCTCACAATACATGCCATAGAGTTATTTAGTCATCTTTTCTAATTCATAGCACCATATTGTGAGTGCTTAATATCTACCTAATGCATTATATCTTATAATGGTAGATTAAACTTCCAAGGCACTTGATCATGTAATAATGCTTACTTTTTCTATCCACAGACCCTTGTCAACTAGAAACACACACACATTCACAGTTATTCCTATTTAAAATCTACAGAAATTGTATTCCACTTCAAACATCTAAGGTAAATTTATGTTATTTCAGTTTCTGCTCTCTTCCCTTAGCAGGTAGTACAAATTCAAATTACCTAAAAGATAAAAATAAATTTCATCTAAATCTCATATGTTTTCACCTATTATGTAAAAAATAAATGTGCTTTAAACATGTGTGATGTTAAGGAAAGCATCTAGGCCTATAATACTTAAGATGAGAAATATCAGCTCTTATTTATACTACAATTTTAAATTCAATATAAAGGTGTATATTTATACATAATCGAAGAGGGATTGCTTCAATGCAGTAGTAAAAAACATCATTTGGGGAGATGCTGTATTTTTCCTAAAGCAGATTAGAAACATACACACAGAAAGAGCCTCAGTGGAGCTCAGACACTTTTGTCACTTGGATGTCCTTTCACTTGAAGGCATCACACTTCTTTCATTAAAATTAAAACATAGAAAATCTATTATGAAAATTCAAACTTACAAATGGGTGACTAACAAGTGATCTTCAGTATAGTTCATTTGGGAGACCAAATTTATTATTATTTTAGTCCAACCTTACCATCATTTATTTTCACTATTTTATGTAAAACACACACAAAAAATTATATTTATTAACATCATTTTATATGTCAAATAATATTCATATCCGCATATACATAGAGAAAATTAAGCAACAAATATTCTCAGCTTTTCTAGAAAATGATCTAGAGTGTATAATCATATTTTAGAAAACTAAACATTTAAGTACCCCCGTGCCAGGGTGATGAAGCTCTGTGTTTTCTCACTCTTAGATGGTTTCAAAAAAATAAAATTATAATATTAAAACTCTTTATTGGGAAAAAAAAAAATGTATGCCATTTCTAAAAAAGATGGTACAGTTGAATAAGGCTCAAAACTGTTAATTCCTTTTCTGGCACTTTTTCTTCAGCATGCAAATTTTGGGTTGAAACCAACTGCAATTTTTTAGTTAGTCTTAGTGTTTTGGCAATTTCTTCATAAGGAAATTTTCTTCTGCCACAAAGTGGGTCAAGAGGGATGAGACCCTGGTGATCCCTCAGATTTATACCAAATATGACATCTATGGGCTGGAACACCTCGTTGGTCAGTTTGGGGTCACATGTCCTGTATGCTTCTCCCTGCAGGTGCAGCCTTTCACTTCCCTGCACCCCTCAACGTGGTAGACAAGATCCAGCAGTGGCCTTGGTCTGCACACCAACCCTTGGTAGTAACTCTAAACAGGGGGTGTTATCACTGCTGGAAGCAGACACTGTGAAAACAGGCTGCTAGCTTCAGACAGTGCAGTTAGTCAGAAGAACTGAGCTGAAAAGTAAGATCACCAAACAGAATTAGTTCTGTTCTCACTCGAACCAGAACAAAATAAAATGTGTATGTAAATTTTTACTATTGTCCACATTAAAAAAAAAAAAGAAACATTATTTTTTCCTGGACTTTATATTGTGCAACACAAAACAAATCAATCAAGTCAAATGTAAAGTGAATTATCGAAGAAGCAGAAATAGAATGTGTGAAATCTCATTACCTTTAATGGCTATCATAAAGCCTTCTATGTTCTCACCTTCTATTTTTCTACAGATGCTTATAAATAGTTAGGTCTGTCATGGTGTCCTATGTGTAAAACTGTGACATAAAGTAATCCGCTATTACACTAGTCCCAAATAAGTAAATTTATGGTAATATTACTTACAGTAACTTTCCTGGCTTTGCTTACTTTATGAGTCTATAAAACACATCAACTCCAGCTTTAAATAAAAAAAAAAAATAAAAAATAATAATA
>JANHGN010000262.1:29232-46311 GCA_024605025.1 Megaceryle maxima
AAAAAATTCTAAGTTCTATAAATTATATTTGTTTTCTGGAATGAGGTGAAGGAAGACCACAAAAGCAAACTTTTAAGCAAGGTCTCTTCAGAGACATACTGATAAGTTTTGTCAGCAGGCTGCTTCACTTCCTCTTGTTAGCATATCCCACCTGACAAAACACTTGCTTTTGCTGCCAGTCCTTACTACTTCAGAATAAAGCCTTGAGTAGATAACAAGATCTTGTCACTCTCTCCAAGTCAGATCAGACAGACAGGGGTGAAAACTAAGGTCATCTGAAGTATCTGGTCTTGTCTTCAAGTGTGCTTTCAAGGAACATGCAGCCAGGGGATGAAAACAGATGTTTTTCAGTTCAAACTCCAAGGTCAACAAAAAAGTTAGACAGCAGAGCTACTGCATTAGAGACACAAGTAGGTGAGAAACTCACCAGCTTGACAGGAAGATGAAAGCAGATTGCTTCCAAAAGCATTCACTTACATGACCACAATGACAACATAACACTTTGTGTTTGTCAGCTATTCTCACCATTACTATGGGCCAGTCCCTGTAATTTATCTGTACTTGGCCCTACCAAGTTAATATAGCAACTTGCATTTAGTGGCCGGCTACCTTCCTTTTTCACCAGTTACCATGGTGTTCTAAATGTATGTCCTGACTTACCACCAATGCAGTGTTTCTGCTAACTTATACGAGTATTTTATACTTGCCTGACAGCAGTCTATGAATCTTCCATTTCACACATGTTAAAACTTCTGTCAGCTCTTACTTGCTATCTCTTAGACTGGACCACTCTTAGACCAGCACCATCTCACAGGTGTTTAATTCACTGTTGGCTTCCTACTGTTCTCCAAGATACCCACTATTAAGAGGCCCTCTCAGGCCTGCCCTGCAGCTGACATTAGCCTACTACTATTCAAGTAGTACAATACTCTCCTAGGCAGAAATACAAGCACTTGTTAAACAAACTAACAAAATTATAACCACCAGAGCATGACAACACATTCAAAATTCCCATGATTATGAGTGACCACAGTGGTATCATTAAAAACTTAGGTAGACACTTTCCTGTGTGTCTGCTTAATATGGTGCTGTAAAGTCTCTTTGACCTCATGGATCAACCTAATTAATACTTTATACTCCTGCTCAAAATCTTGTAACTCCTGCTTTAGTACTTTGAACAGCATATTTTTAAAGTAGTAAAAGGAGTTTTTATTCTAGGTAGGAATGTACCCTGAGCCATAGACTGGATAGGAACAATTGACTGAGGTCCAAAAGCACTTTTGCCCAAAACAGAGGCATGTCCAAATTTTTTTATTAAGGTAGAGTGTAAATATGTATCCATGTCTGTAATTTATACTGACACGGTAGAAAGATCAGGTAGTTGTACAAGTTGTGAGCTTTATTTCTGAAGTATATAGGAAAAAAAATAAAGGTATCTCTGGTACCAGGAATCAAGGTAGATATTTACCATATAATATTAAAATTAAAATAAACCCCCAACTAAGCAAAATGAGAAAAAAAAAATCTGGTATTTAGTGGTTATGTTTTCCTTGAAACCCTTAGTGTAACTAGCTCTGAATTCTAGCACAGATTTTGTTTTGTAGCTTAAAGCAAAAAGCATGCATCCACTTCCCTCCCACTGAGTCTGTAATTTAAATGTCTTTTCTAGTGCAGAAAGTTCACATATCACCATGAATATTTGACCTATCTCAATTTTTCTATTGTTACGGCATGTAAAATTTACTTTAAGAATAATAATTGTGCGTTTTAGTTTTGACACAAAATTAGTCAAGAGGAAACTTTCTGAAGTATCATATACTCCATTTCTCTTCTTATAAAGATACAAAAAAAAAAAAAATTGCATAATTAGTTGGAAATTAAAGGTAAATTTACAGAAAGTGAACCTCTAAGATGGTGTTCTAGTGATAAACTTTGTACAGTGTTCTAGAATACTTCTAATTTCCAGCATTTTTGTCAAGCTTCCTATTTCTTGATATAGCAGCCTTCTACAATATCTACAAGAGTGCACAGTACTCCAGGCTTTGTTCAATCCTCCCCCTCTCATTCTTCATGACACATCAAGGAAAGAACTTCTTAAAAAAAATACTGTTTTGCACTGAGATACTTCAGTAGAATAAAACAGGCTCTCTCTTTTCAATCTAAATGACTTGTAAGAAGGGTAGAAATCTAGACAAAAGGCATTATTATGTTTGCTATTTTCTGTTAACTGATAAGTACCTAGTTCTTAAAAATAGAAAATAAGAAAGATTTCACAGTATTTCAAAATTTAGAATATAAAAGTTATGCTCATTACCATAATTCATGGAATTACTGATAGGCCTGAATAAGTATGCCAGTCCAAAACAGTAAAAACAAAACGAGACTTCCTCCCTGCAAAATACACTTAAGTGCATATGTTTTAATAAAAATAATAAAAATACTGGATTTCTTGGTTTTATTAGTTAAATGGAATTTATGCACTCTTTAATTTTATTATTCGCATTTTCAAACTGAACAGAATATGGTGAAGACAAAGAAAATTATTTTTCCATACTTATTCTTACCTTCTAATTTAAGAAAAATACACTAGTGTCATTAAGCTTATTCTAGAAGATAACTAAGGTTATTGACTTAGAAGTGAGCAGTATTTTCATTTCTGTATTGAAACTTCCATTTCTCAACACCATTCACTTTGGAATTGGATCTAATGTGACTTCCAGGCAAGCATTATGTTAAAAGACTGGAAACACGTTAGAAATTTTGGAGTAATTTTTTGTAACTTCTATAGCTGAAAGAACTTAAATGCACTCTAGTATATTGAACTTACATTATGTATTATGTATACAGAGAGACTAATCCATCCTTCTAACAGTCATTTTTCATTTTTTGAAACTGTCAATTTTTTCCCAGGAACAATGGTATCATTTCAGAGTAGATATAAGGAAGAATTTTTTTATGAGTGTGGTGAAACACTGGCACAGGTTGGCCAGAGAGGTGGTCGATTGTCCCATCCCTGGAAACATTCGCGGTCACATTGGACAGGGCTCTGAGCAACCTGATCTAGCTGAAGATGTCCCTGCTCATTGCAGGGGATTTGGAACTAGGCGACCTTTAAAGATCCCTTCCAACTCAAACCATTCTATGATTCTATAATAAGCAGCTGGTAGGGGGCACAACCAGGATAGCAACCAAACCAGCCAATGGATTATTCAACACCATACTGACATCATGCCCACTATATAAGGGGAGGGCTGGCCCAGGAGAAGGGCACGTGATTTGAATGGGCTGCAGTCAGGCCAGGGCCAGGCATTTCCATTGTGGCAAGCACTGTGTTTTATACTTGGTTTTTATATTATTTAATTAGTTTTCATTTTTATTTAATTATATTATTTCATTCCTAATACTGTTGTTTCTTCTCTTTGTTGTTCTACTAAACTCTCCTTATCTCAACCCACAAGGTTTTACCTTTGTCTCCCAATTCTCCCTCCTATCCCACCATGAGGGTGGGGGAAGGAGTGAGCAAGAGGCTGCATGGTGCTTACTTGCAGCTATGGTTAAACCATGACACCTAGAAGAGCAGGTTTCCCTGTCCCTCTCCCTGAACACTGCAGTTCAGCTGCTGTGCAGGTCAGACTGTCCTAGGACAGTGCCCCTGGTTTTGCAACTGGGGAAATTAGACAGGAGACAACACCAGAAAGTAACTACCCACACCTTGCTCTGCAAGCCTTGAAAGGATCTTCACATTTAAGGAAATGAAAGCTAGCAGTGTGCCAAACACCACATAAGTTTCTTCTGACATGTTCAGGTTTCTGCTTATTTCTTAGCCTCCCATTTCATCTTGAGTAACTACCAGAGATAAACAATGTCTGGAACCACTAAGGCAAAGAGTCTCCTTTCTAGCTCTTGCCCTGGAGAACTTTCTGGTCCCCTACTGCAAGTTTGTCCTGCAAAACCCTTCCTCCTGCAATACATATTTTGATGTTTTCTTCTCTGGCTCAGATCCTCCCCTTAGTCCCTGGAGACAGATCTTTGCCACAAGAGTGAGTGACAAACACTGGGAGATTTTCATCTTTTCCACCTGGAAGTCTTAATTCAGATGTGCTTGAAGAAGCTTTTCTTCACATACACTCCACAATATGCTGTAAGAATATTTCTAGCTCAGCATCCGATACATGACAGGGCTTCATATACCCCTTCCTGAAAAACAGGGAAGTGAGGAGTAATTTGATACTGTCTTCCACAGAACAGAAGCAGAGAGAGCAGAAAGTACCATCATGACTTCCTATAATGACAGCAGTAGTAACTGATGGCAGAAAGAAACACTTCAGTATCACTCTTCTGCTGCAGGCACTGGTGTCATAACCTCATCTTTGTAAGACAGGTAGAAAGAAAACACAGCATTTGCCCACATCATCTGGATGCAGAGGTTCATGGGATACCTTTCAAATCACTGATATATGGACAGCTTGCAGACAGAACTGCAAACTAATACCACAGTAATACTCAGTGGGATATGAGCAGATAGTCAATAATTGTTTTCAGCTTAGTGATTCACCTCATAAAGAAATTAATAAGGTAGATATACCCAAGAATGGTACAGTTTCCACAAAAATAGTGAACAGGCTTGAAAAACATCTGTGTTTAAATCCTGAAAGTTATTAATTTGTCAGCAGGCAACGCATGTGACAGAGTGAGATATGTCTGTGCCGAGCTGTGATTTCTATTTGCATTCTGCTGAGTACTAGCCTGACCTTGTCTAAAGAATCCACTGCATTGCGGTCACCCAGCCTGGAATTCATTGAAGGAGTATAACTAAGAGGCTTCTGGGACTGTCAGATTCACTACTGGCCTACCTCCAAGAAACATTTCATTTTATCATCAGGAGGAGTCAGTAGGGGTAAAAGAGAAATTACAATTAGTGGAGTGGTTGTTAGTCTCAGCATGCAACACCAAGAGAACATCATATCTAAAAGTACAGTTCTTCTGCAATAGAGGCAACCTTTGCGACAAGTAAAAAAGACATGAAGAGGACAGAGAAACCAGCTCAAAGCTCAAATCAGTAAAGCAAATCATGCTAGAGGGCAACATCCCCCAAGATTTTAATAGTTTTCAAGTGTGCACACAAACATTCAAGTTCAGACAGATATCTCAATGGATTGGAAACTTATTTGCTAAGTTTTAAATTACGTCAAGCCTGTCACACTTTTCCAAAATAGATTGTACTAGAAATTCAAAGTATCAGCAGCCTGAGTGAAACAGGTTTAGTCAGTGCAAAGACCAAGGAGCTTGCACATCTTAGTGTCAGGGCCTGTGAGGTTGGTGTCAAGATCCAGAGGCAGATGTCAGCCAAAAAGGCGAAAGTTGGGTATGTGCTAAAGAATCTCAAAGCTATCAACAGTGACTACACTTTACTGAAAGGGTGAAAAGAAGTTGACAGGTTATACAAATATAAAAATAGAAGGTGGAAAACATGTATGAAATCAAGTGCCTGAAGCATCCAAGTATGCATTTTCCAGTGTATCAAGGGAGAATGAAATACTAGGGGAATATGATAGGACTGACAGCCTGAGCTTCTGAAACATTGGACTGGATGTAGTAGTAGGGCTGACAGAGGTGGAACTGAACTATGTAGTTTAAATGAGTAGTGATAGAAATGCAAGGTCTGGAGACATTGACACAGAAAATCAGGAACTTGGGGGTACCTGCACCTGTTAGAAGCCATTTGATTTCATAATACCGCACTATTTCTGAGATTCAAAAAAAATTTTGACCAACTTTAATCTCCATGCCTCACTTCAGTTAGGCCTAATCAACAGTCTCTTCCATAATTCCCCAGCTATTGCACTCTGTAATGTCTGATTGCAGGCTCAGTTAGATAGGTAATTCTGCATCTCACAAGTACACTGTTGTTATTTAGCCTATAAGATTTATGCAGTTCTTCTTGATGACACTGACTCTAGAACCACGTGAAATAAAAACCTGACTGACAACTCAACCCCTTCTCTGGGTGGATAATATTCATGCACAGCAAGGTTTTTGACTAATGGATGAATAACATTTATATTCCTCCTCCATGCATAATATTATCACAAGCTGTTGTATAACATTATAGAAACATGAGTAAGACTTTTCCATAGCATAGCAAAAAGGAAAAAAATATACATTCCCAAACTGTAGACAGTAATTTATGGAGAAATGAATGTACAGTGTACATTTGACAAAACATCAAACCTGCTTGAAGGTTAACTAATGGCATAAATGAAGTCTGTGTTCTGTGCTGCAACAGAAATTTTGTGAATAGAGAGAAACAATAAATGAAAGCTTTCTATCCTTGTTTCCATGCAAGGAAATTTCACACTTGCACTTTCAGCTATTATCCAGTAATAGAATACCTCAGAAATAAGGTTAACAGAAACCATCCATAATAGAAATAAAATATTCATTTTATAAAATTATAAAATTTTGGTTTTCATTTCATGTACAGAGCAGAATAAAGACAAAGTGAGAATCCTATGAAAATCTCTGTTTAGCTGGTCAAATAAACTATAGCCGACTAATGGTGTAATCTACTACAGCAATCTCTGATACAGTTTCTCCTCCATAGAAGGGCTTGAATATCATGGTGAGATACGTCACAAAAATATGCATCTCTTTTTCTGTCCTAATGCACACTGTACTAATGATTCTTACCATTACATTATACAATAGCACTGTAGATGCCTAATCCAAAAAACAAACAAACAAACAAACAAAAAGCAACAGTACTTGTCAAGGTAAGTCTATAAAACATTTATGCTAGCCCTGACCTGCTTCATCTAATAACTGATTTTCGGATATAATCAGACAAGAACTGAACTTGTAATAAAATCTAAGTGCTTTCAGAAATTATTGCCATAATCTTCCCATAATTTGAGTGCTTATAGCATAAATGTAAATTAAAATAAGTTTTCATTTAAAAGCACTGGTTACATCGAGAAACTGCTATACTACAATTTGAGGATTAAAGACATTTTATTCTCCATTGCACTAGTTACCATTTGCACAACAATTCAAAACCATAGAGGTCTGCAGAAATGTTAAACAGAACTTTAAGGGTTAATATAGTGCTACTCCTACATGCTCCTCTATTTCAACAGGTGTCTCCTCTTTTTGAATAACAAGATTTCTTGTGCCATATTTCAAGAGCTCTTAAATTCCTATTCACAGAATCACAGAATGGTAGGGGTTGGAAGGAACCTCTGGAGATCATCTAGTCCAATCACCCTGCTAAAGCAGGTTGCACAGGAATGTGTCCAGTGGGTTTTGAGAGTCTCCAGAGAAGGAGACTCTACAACCTCTCTGAGCAGCCTGGTCCAGTGCTCCATCACACTCACAGTAAAGAAGTTTTTCCTCATGTTCAGGTGGAACTTCACACATTCCAGCTTGTGCCTGTTGCCTCTTGTCCTATCAATGGGCACCACTGAAAAGAGTCTGGCACCATCCTCTCAACACTCTCCCTTTAGATATTTATAAGCATTTATAAGATCCCCTCTCAGTGTTCTCTTCTCCAGGCTAAACGGACCCAGGTCTCTCAGCCTTTCTTCCTAAGAGAGATGTTCTAGTCCCCAGATCATCTTTGTAGCCCTCTGTTTAGACTCTCTCCAGTAGTTCCCTGTCTCTCTGGACACTGGGGAGCCCAGAACTGGACACAGTACTCCACATGTGGCCTCAGCAGTGTAGAAGAGAGAGGGAGGAGAACTTCCCTGGACCTGGTGGTCACATTCTTCGTAATGCATCCCAGGATACCAGTAGCCTTCTTGGCCACAAAAGCACATTTCTGGCTCACGGTTAACCAGTTGTGCAGCACAACTCCCATGTCCTTTTCCACAGAGCTGCTTTTAAGCAGGTCAGCTGCTAAACTAAATTGGTGCATGGGGTTATTCCTCCCCAAGTGCAGGACTCTACACTTGCCCTTGTTGAACTTTATTAGGTTCCCCTCCACCCAACTCTCCAGCCTGTCCAGGTCACACTGGATGGCAGCACAGCCTTCTGGTGTGTCATCTACCTCCCCCGGTTTTGTGTCATCAACAACCTTGCTGAGGGTCCACTCTATCCTTTCTTCCAGGACTTTGATGAATACGTTGAACAAGACTAGACCTAGTATTGACCCCCAGGGAGCACTGTTAGCTGCAGGCCTCCAACTAGACTCTGCACTGCTGATCACAACCCTCTGAGCTCTGTCATTCAACCAGTTCTCAATCCACCTCACTGTCCACTCATCTGACCCACACTTCCTAAGGTTACCTACAAGGACGTTATGGGACACAGTGTCAAAAGCCTTGCTGAAGTCAAGGTACCTACATCCACTGCTCTCCTCTCAGCTAGTCACACCATTATAATAGGCTATCAGATTGGTCAAGTATGATTTCCCCTTGGTGAATCCATGATGACCACATCTGATAACTTCCTTTTCTACCACGCACTTTGACATGATGCCCGGAACAAGCTGTTCCATCACCTTTATGGGGATGGAGGCGAGGATGACTGGCCTATAATGTCCTGGGTCCTCCTTTTTGCCCTTTTCGAAGACTGGAGTGACATTGGTACCTCTCCTGTTCTCCAGGACCTTTCAAAAATGATGAAGAGTGACTTAGCAATAATATTGGCCAACTCTCTCAGCACTCATGGGTGCAACACATTGGGGCCCATGGATCTGTGGGTTTCCAGCTTGCCTAAATCATCTCTAACCCAATCCTCCTCAACCAAGAGACACTGACAGACTTGACAGGTGAGTCCATGCCAACCTCATGAAGTTCAACAAGGCTAAGTGCAAAGTCCTACATCTGAGGTGGGGCAATCCCAAGCACAAATACAGTCTGGGCAGACTATGGATTTAGAGCAGTGTTAAGGAGAAAGACCTGGGGGTGGTGTTGACAAAAAGCTCAACAGGAACCAACAATATGTGAGTGCAGTCCAGAAAGCAAACCATATCCTAGGCTGCATCAAAAGAGGTGTGGCCAGCCGGTCAAGGGAGATGATTCTCCCACTCTACTCTGCTCTTGCACCAGTTCTGGAGCCCCCAACACAAGAAGGATATGGACTTGTTGGAGTGGGTCCAGAGGAGGGCCACAAAGATGGTCAGAGGGCTGAAACACCTCTCCAATGATGACAGGCTGACAGAGTTGTGGTTGTTTAGCCTGGAGAAGAAGGCTTAGGGAAGACCTTATTTTAGCCTTCCAGTATCTGAAGTGGGCCTACAAGAAAGCTGGGGAGGGACGTTTTACAAGGGCTTGTAAGTGATAGGACAAGGGGTGATGGCTTCAAACTGGAAGAGGTGAGATTTAGGTTAGAAATTTGGAAGAAGTTCTTCACTGTGAGGGTGGTGAGACACTGGAACAGGTTTCCCAAGCGAAGTTGTGAATGCTCCAGCACTGGATGTGTTCAAGGGTACATTGGATGGGGCTTTAAGCAACCTGGTCTAATGGCAGGCATCCCTGCCCATGGCAGGGGGGTTGGAACTGGGAACTGAACACAAACAATTTTATAATCCTATATTCCTAAGGGAGAGTCCTCCTTGCTCCAGACTTTCTTTCTTACCTTCAGGGATTGGGATTCCCAAGCGCTGGTCTTAGCAATAAAGACTGAAGCAAAGAAGACATTCATTAACTCCACCTTCTCTGTATCCTCCATCACCAGGGCACCCATCTCATTCATCAGCAGACCTACATTTTCCCTAATCTTCCTACTGATGTACTTGAAGAAGCCCTTCTTCTTGTCTTTTACATCATTTTCCACATGTAATTCCAAAAGGTCCTTAGCCTTCTTTCTTGCATCCCTATTACCAAATCCTATTTTGATTATTACTTAATCCTTTTACTCACTTACTCATTACTTAATCCTATTTTAAATCCTATTACTCCTATTAATAAATCAACCAATTTGTCATCTTGGAGAAAGAATCTGTTAGAAAGTAGAGTTTACATCCTGGACTTAAGAGGTTGTATTCCTTTTCAGTCTCTGCTTAAGAGGTTGTTTTCCTTTTCTGTCTCTGTTTTTTGCCCTCATAAACAGATAATTATATTAATTTTTGTTTCTAAAATTCTCCAAAAATTGCCATGAGAAGTATTTTTGCACACTGTACTCTTAACTCTTACACTCTGTTAATTGGGGTGAAACACAGAATCAGGAGCAGGGTTAGCTACAGTATGTGGCATCATTTTGGTTCTCCATCTATCTTAGGACACAAATTGTGAATTGATAGTACTCTCTTACTTTTGGGTGATCAGTGAATTCAGCTATCAATACAGTCACATTTTAAATACAAAGGTTAACTTTCTGACTTCTGCAGTAGGAAAACCCAACTTGTCCCTCTTTTTTCTTTATGGCTAAGAGCCATAAAAAGCACAAGATCCTATCAGTGTTATTTGACGGTAGTCTATTTCTCCTTGTATGAGTATGATTTCAGGTATGTTAAATAATTTGCTTTTACATCCTCATGCTTTATCTACAACACTGACAAATTTCAGTATGATAAGCAAAAAAAACCCCAAAAAAATCTTCAAAAGGCATCCATTTTCCCAAGGAGAGTAAGAAGCTGGAGAGAAAATAAAAATACAGTCAAAATATACAGTATCTGAAGTACTTGCAATATTTGATGTTCGTGCTGTATCACAGCTGTTCCTATACAGGGTAATGTATTATTTTTCTGGAGGAGGATTGTCAAGGTTGATTGTATTAACCTTGAAGTATTGTTCCCTTAGGTTATAAATTTCTGCAAATCCAAAGCATGAAGCTGTTTCGAAGAAAGGGAAAAATCCCCAAGCTGTAAGCTGTATTAGTAGTCAAGGAGACTGCTGTTTGATACTAGCCTTGAACAAACAGTATAGATAGAAATATAGCCTAGAACTAAACAGCTCCATTACAGTCTTGACACTTAAGTCATACACTTTTCATTAATGATCTCTAGGTATTAATGCCAATGTCAATTAATGGTACCTTTTATGATGCTCAGTCTTAAACAGGAATCAAACCAAGGTAACAATGAAAAGGCTCTCCAAATAGTCATTCAAAGGGGTGGTTAAAAAAAGATTTCTATTTAAAAAGAACTTAGCAATCATCCAAGGAATAAGGACACTGAAGCAAGAATATCCCATATCTGGCATCTTTCCAGATTTCCTGTAACTTCATGAGGAGCACAGAAGCAGCTCTGGAGAGTATGGGACATCTTTCTGGGTTTTTTCAAACTAAGTACAGAGTCACAGAATGTCTTTGGTTGGAAGAGACCTTCAAGATCATCTAGTTCAACCTTTAACCCAACACTGCAAGCTCACCACTAAACCATGTCCCTGAGCACCAGGTCCACACACCATTTAAATGCCTCCAGGGATGGCAACTCCACCACTGCCCTAGACCGACCATTCCAGTGTTTGATAACCCTTTCAGTGAAGACATGTTTCCTAATATCCAGCCTAAACTTCCCTTGGCACAACTTGTATCCATTCCCTCTGGTCCTGTCACACATCACCAGGGAGAAGAAGCTGTCCCACTCCATGCTCCAACCTCCTTTCAGGTAGCTGTAGAGTGTGATAAGGTCTCCCCTCAGCCACCTCCTTTCCAGACTAAACCACCCCAGCTCCCTCAGCTGCTCCTCATAGGATGTATATATCCATACAAAAGGATCTGCTCAGTTAAAGCCACTTAAAGGTGTTTGATCTGCTCATTAGTAGGTTTGCTGAGTAAACTGAAGTGGAACTAACCTCTGGAACACTCCACCAATGTAAATTTTTTTTGTTGGACGTTTTGTTGGGGTTTGTGGGAGTGAGGGACGCTGTGAGCTATTAAGGGATGATGCTATATAAAAGCTCTGTCTCTTTCAGGGATTAAAGGCAATCTGCTGTCTGCTAGGCCAGATAACTTCTGGCAAATCTACTTATAAACTATTCTCATTTATCTTCACTACATCAAGTTATCCTTTTCCACCTAATTTTTCTCATCAAAAGAACAAGGCAAAAATATTTGCAACCTTAAGCTTCTTCTCTTGAGGAGAGTGTTTACTCTCCTCCTCATATCACTGAATGATTTCCCAGTCTCTGTATTATGCTGAATCAGCCTCTCTGAGGAGAACTCCATGGTTTATTGTTTGTTGAGGGTTTTTTTCATGTTTATTCTCCCCTATATGCTAACTGGTAGCATCTATCAACAAAAGGTTTAGTCTACAGCATATTGCAGTGCACCAGAATGTTACTTTTAAGCACGACAGAAGTGTAGCTGGCGCTAAATAACTGAATTCAGGTTTCACATGCAGACTTAAAACACCTGAAAATTGGTATTCTGCAAGGGATTGTAACCCTTCAGAGACAGTTGATCTTGTTTCTAATCAGCTCCCTGTGCATATACTCTTATCCCAAATGTGTTCATTACACTTAAAAAAATGGATTCACTTAATTCACAGAAACAGACATAGCTAAGCAAGGATCCTGCAACAAGGTTGACAGTCAATAATCCTGAACATAATATACAGAAGGGCACTTGAGATGTACTTGTCATGCAAAGTGTCATGAAACACTCAACACTTTCCCAAATCAGGTTCCAGACTCTTCTGTTGAACATTCCAATAAACTGGAAACAATTTTTAACTTAATGTCTCAGTAAATTAGGAAGGGTGAAAACTGAGATGTCCCCTCAGAAAACTGGGGTGTTTCAAATATGCATTTGTTATTTGTGAAGCACTGGTTACTATAACAAAAAGTGCCCTAGAAAAGCCAATTAAAAATTCAGTCTTTAAAGCAGAATCTATAAAAATTGCACTGCAAACAAACTGAAAAATGGAAACCAGGAAAATCCTCTGTATAGCTTACCCAGTATACTGTTAACTGTCCACAAAGCTTCAGCACATTTAGACTTCAGCACATTTAGACTTCAGGATTGAATTCCGGTTGCACAGTTAAAAGACATTTCTAATCTCACTCTGATTTATGCAGTATTGAAGTTGCTAAAAGGTACATTCAGTTATATCATTCTATCTAATCCTTTGCATGAAAAAAAAAAATATTTTTCTAAGTTCATCCCTACTGTCCCTTTAATAATACATCATCTCATTTTCTTCTTTGCTTTTCCTCATTAGAAATTATATTTAACTCCCCTTCTCTCTCCCTCAACAGCATATTAAAAGTACAATTGCCCTCAATGCTCACATGCCTGTCATTTATTTAAAAGACTGAAACAGCTACAAAACATAAAGGGTAAAGTCCTAAAATCCATCATTACTTTTCTATGTTGTTATTACACCCAGCACACAAATGGCCAATAGTTTTTATCTGTAGGACAGCCTATTAAAGTCACTCTGATGATTTTTTTTCTACCTGGTAATAATCACTGTAGCCTCAATTCTCAGAAGCAAGAATGATTAAAGCACAACATCATCAGAGTTCACTTCTGCTGACTTGGCATGGCCTGCTAGCCACTGGCAATCAAAGAATGATACTGTAACTCCAATGTATCACTCAGCCACCACATTTCTGCTCCCCAGTAAAACTCTTATTTTGCTCACTAGATTATTTAGCAACCTTGGGAATGGGGAGTGCAAAAAGTAGCAATTCAACAAAAGTATTTTTAAGGAACCACGCTGAGACACTTTTCCCCAATATCAGCTGTTACAGTTCTGCATGCATTCTTACATTGGTTATGTCCGCATAATTTTGCGTCACTGAGAACTAAGTACAATAATTCACTGTAAAACATGAAATGCTTTCCCTGACAGTATGACCTAGACCTGAAAGAGGAAAGTAATATCTTTATATTTTTCACTTAAGGGAAGAACCACTTTCATCAGCAGCTACTGATTAGATGGCTTAAACTTTGGGCAGATATTGCAGAGATATTTAAAATTGATTTAGTGCATAAATGCATCAAATGAAAATGTAATAAGGTATAACACTTCATGTTTGAAGTAGAAAACTTTGGGGGACATCTGACTAACTGACTATGGAAAAGTTTAACAAGTAATGTGAAAGGACAGACTTTGTATTAAGCTTTCTTTTTGAAAATAAATTAATATCTCAGGAGAGCATGAGTACTTTGGAGGACATACTTGCAGTAAACCCTTTGAAAATATAATTTATCCTCTAAAAATTAAGTGTTTAAACCATGGAGAAGCTGTTAAAAGTATACCTTCCTGTTCTATGATGAAGTCCTTGGCTGAGATCCTATCACCCATGTTACAGAATGGCAGAATGTTAGGGGTTGGAAGGGACCTCCAAAGATCATCGAGTCCAACCCCCCTGCCAAAGCAGGACAAAACTAGGGCAGATCACTCAGAAATGCATCCAGACAGGTCTTGAAAGTCTCCAGAGAAGGAGACTCCACAACCTCTCTGGGTAGCTCGTTCCAGTGCTCTGCAACCGTTACAGTAAAGAAGTTCTTCCTCATGTTGAGATGGAACTTCCAGTAGTCAAACTTGAATCCATTGCCCCTCATCCTATCAGAAGGCACAAGTGAAAAGAGGTTGTCCCTGCCTTCTTGACACCCAGCCCTCATGTATTTATAGACATTAATTGGATCCCCTCTCAGTCTTTTCCTCTCCAGACTAAAAAGCCCCAGGTCTCTCAGCCTTTCCATGTAAGGCAGGTGCTCCAGCCCCTTAGTCATCCTCATAGCCCTCCATTGGACTCTCTCAAGTAGATCTCTGTCCCTCTTGAACTGGGGAGCCCAGAACGGATGCAATACTCCAGGTGAGGTCTCACTAGGGCAGAGTAGAAGGGGAGGAGAACCTCACTCAATCTGCTGTACAGATCTTATTGTAGAAGATAGGAGATCTTCTTACATAGGAGATCCACCCAAGAGACATAAAAATATCCATACATTGTTAGGGCTGTCAAATCTGGAAGCCCAAGCTATCTGGTCTAGCTTGATCTTCGCTGGTGACCACACACTGACATACACTGCCACACAATGTGTACAACCTCTTCTCTCCCCAGCTGTGCACCACACACATACAAGGCTCTGCAGCCTGTGGAGGACTCACACCAGAACACAGCAAAACAGCATGAGAGAAAGAGCATCAGAGAGAAACTTCTATGTACCTATCACAACCCCCCCTCAACAGCCTCACTGAAGGGGCTGAGTGTGACCTGTGGAAAAAATAAGGAATCCTTAAAAACTCACAACTAATATTTCAGGTTAAATCAACAAAACTTGCTGGCTATAAGTAGTATTCTAATTTTATCATAAAGCCCCAAGTCAGCACAATAGGGAAAAACAAACAAATTAAAAAAAAAAAAAAAAAAAAAGACAATTGTGAATCAGTAACGTTTTGTCTGAACAGAAATGTTTAGAACTTTAAGAATTGCTTATCCAGATGACATAATGACATACAGAATCAGCCTCAAAGAACAGCTACACTGGGTTAGACCAAATTGTCCAACTGGCTCTGTATCTTGTCTCCAGGAAGAGCCATAAATAGATACCTAGAGATGCAGGATACTCTGCCTGCCTCCAGCTATATTCAATTCAGGAATTTCCAGAGCCAGATGTAGTTCCTGTGCATTTTGTAAATCTCAATGAATATCTTCTCCACAAACATATCTAGCCTCACATTGAGCTAATGAAAAGAAATTGCAGTTCTGAAGAATAATTTTTTCCCCACTTCTCATCTAATCTCAACAAGTCACAGAAAAAAATTACAGTATGCATACATATATGTAAAAAAAAAAAATTTTGGAGGTTTGTAGTGCTTCCCTAAGACTGCAAAGCTAGTCTAATAAGTCTGTCCTATCAGTGAAGCCATATGAAAAAGTTTCAGTAAAGGTTTTAAATGGTTTTAAAACTTCAGTAACATTTCTCCTCAAGTGTATGCAGCATATACCCAGAATTCTTGACAGCGCTGTGGTTTCAGATGACCCATATAACTTATTTGTGACATTGTTACTGCAGAGTAATGGAGATTCATAAACTTGGGCTAATAAAACTTTGATGGTGCAGCATATAAGCATGTAATATTTCTCAGCATAATGAAAGAGAAATACATCTAGTTCAACACTGTACACTCAAGCTCAGAACTGACCTAGAATTGAGAAAGCCTTGCCAAAAGCTTCCCTCATTTTAGGACATATTGCTTCCAGATCAAACTGAAATTGCCACTTCATCAGCTGTGAGAGAGATTAATTCTCCAGGGTATTCAGTTACAAATAATGCATAATTACTTTAACAGAATGTCATGCAGTGACACGACAAAAACTTATGAGGTTAATTCTATGCCCACTGAAGTCACTGACAGTCTTGAAAATCAGTGAACCATAAAGACGCAGGAATGGGAGATTTTAACAGTGTTTCAGAGAGCATAATTGACATAGATTTCTGAAAGTCTTCCTTGCATTTCTCAGTAGAATCTGGCTGTCAAATTTGGAAAAAATACTAAAATACTAAACTTAAAAATTTGTGCATAATTTGAAGAGCTCTGCCCCAAGCCTTTGTGATTTCTTCAGGATCTGACACAGCATTGCAACAGTAATCTTTAAAGGATCTTAGAATACTTACCTGCATTTAATGAAGGCAAGTTGTCTTTGCCACTTAAGCCTTCAGTGGCTGTACATTCACGAACCAATGCACACTACAAGAGAAATGCGACCACAAATGTGACTCATTCAGGTGGTTAAGAGGAAATTCATAGCAGTTTATAAACGTCAGTCTGAAAAACAAGACTGACAATACAAAACTTCCCAACTCTTAATTATAATCTACATTTTTCTTTTTATATTTCTGTTCCAATATATTCTAACAATCTGAATTATATCAAAGTGGCAAAAATATGACCAGCTCTTCCATAATAAACCAAAAAGTTTTCCTAACAATACAATGGCAGACATTAAAAAAGTTTTTGACAAGTCCTTTGCTTTCAGAGAGGTTTGACAAGTTTTCACATGTACTGTGTCAGAAAGCACTCCATGAATTTTTAAGCAAGGGAAAAGTAGGAACACCACAAAAAGTATTTAAAATGTGCAGGTGGTTTGCGATTGAAGTAATCTGTTATACAAGTAATTTGAAGATTTCTTTGATACAATTAGTGTATAAAAGTATTTAAAAAAAAAAAAAAAAAAAAAGAAA
>JANHGN010000264.1:0-44473 GCA_024605025.1 Megaceryle maxima
GCGGCCGCGGGCGGGGCCGCCTCCCGCCGCCAACCCGCGCGCCCGGCGGCAGCGCTTCCGGGGCAGCGCGCGCCGCGACGGGCGGAAACGGACGCCTGGCGTCACGCGACGGCGGGCCCACCCTTGCCCCGCGCGACGTGGACGTCTCTGGGGCGGCCGCGCCACCCCTTCCCCCGGAAGGGGAAGCCGAAGCCTGACTTGCCGCGCCAAGATGGCGCCTCCCACGCCGCTGTTGGCGGGTGAGTCGGGCCCGGGCGGCGGCGGGACGAGCGCGGGGCTGCGGCTGAGGGGGGCAGGCAGTGGGCGGGTGGTGGGGCGGGCTTGGGCCGCCCCGCGCTCTCCGCCGGTTTCCTCCTTAGGGCTCGCGGCCGGGCCCGGCCCCGGCTCCTGGCGCCCTCTCTGGCTACTGGGCCGGGTCCCCGTGCCGCACCCGGCAGCCAGGCAGGGCCTCGCTGGGCCGCGTTGTAGTTTCTGGGGCACGGGCGGGACTGCGGCCGGGCCTTCCCTTGGGGGTGCCCACTGCGTGTCCCTGTTTCTTCCCCGGGCGGCAGCTGCTGCCCCGCCGCCGGAAGGTGCTCGGGTCCGCGAACCGTGGTTTCTTGTTCTTTTTCTCGGTTAATCCTTTCCTGCGCCCAACCACTAACCGATATAACGCTCCCGGAGATGCTGTGCTAGAGGAGATGTGGTCAGTGGGTGAGAGCGGGGTAGACCCCTTCCCCTGACCCGGCTTCCCCGGGGCTTGGCGCGGGCAGCGGCAGCTTCGGGGACTCGCAGGACGCGGGGACCGTCCCAGTGGGGCTGCTGCAGAGCGGCTCCCAGGAGCTCGGAGCAGACCGAAGCACCTTCACTGCGCTTTGCAGGCTCATCATTTGTGGAGTGCCTTTTAGTGCTCCCTCTTCTTTTTCTCTCTCTGTCACTTTTGAAGTGGCCTGAATCATAGAACTGTCTGGGCCGGAAGGGACCTCCAGAGGTCATCTGGTCCAACCCCCCTGCTGAGAGCAGGGACATCCTCAACTAGAACAGGTTGCTCAGAGCTCTGTCAAGCCCTACCTTGAATATCTCCAGGGATGGGGCCTCAGCCACCTCCCTGGGCACCCTGTTCCAGTGCTGCACCAACCCTCACGGTGAAGAACTTCCTCCTTACATCCAAGTCTGTGCTCTAAGGGATATGGTTTTTTCTCTTCTGGGCTTTAAATACCAGCATCTTTATCCTTCCTGGGGACTGCAGTTGTTCAGGGTGGATTTTGGACTGCTTGCTACTCTCTATAACCTGTTGTAAATTTAGATACTAATTTTTCTCGGTAGTCTGAGGGAGGACCTGGAGAAAGACACAAGGCAGGGCTGCAAAGCGAGTGGCTCGTGTTTAAAGTGTTGTCAGCACGTACCCCTGAGGGGCAGCAGGGGTGCCGTGTGCCCCAGGGAAGTACAGTGCTCTCAAGTGCAGTCAGAGTTGAAATCTACCCCAGGGGTGTTTTCTCCAGGCTAATAAACTACTGCTCAAAATGTTTTCTGATGCTTTCTCCAGCGCCGCGAGAGAGGTGCGGTAAGGACACGGGGTGGTTGAAAGGGTGGCTCTGAGGAGCAGTATGAGGATGTTCAGTGGCAGACGTTATTGACGTCCAGGCCTTGTTGCCTCCGCGCGTGCATCCCATCATGTGGTCGGTGTCCGGATGGACCCAGTCCAGCAGCGGTGCTGCTGTCCTGCTGCCAGCGCGTCCTGGGAGTCATGCGGCTGCAGAGCCTGCAGCTTGAGCTGGTGCAGACCTCGCTTGCTTGAGTTGGTAAGAACTGTCACTTCAGGAGGCAGCTTTGGCGTCCCAGGAAGACGCACCAAACACAGTGAATGGCCGCGTAACGGCTGCCCCCTTTGTGGTTTGACTTTGAATTCGAATTTGTAGTAGAACTACACGGGCAAATTCTGATTTATTCGCTATGTAGCACTGCATGATTTCACGTGAATCTTTCTTTATTCCTTGCCTGTTTTCTTGTGCTGTCAGCACAGCAATATCTCTGAAAATAATGAAATTCAGAGTGCATTTTATATTGATATTTCTTTTGTGCCCTCTGTTTTTCCACTTGGAACTTCAATGTCGACACTAACAACAGGGCAAATCCTGTCTCAGGTCAGCAAAAAAATCAGTCCGCGTTCATTTGTCTTTGCAAATGCTCTTCCTGTGTTTAGGCAGCAAATCCTCGCTCGGGGGGCAGCCCTTTTCAGCACCATTGTGCAGGACGCTTGTGCAGCTCTCGCAGTGATGGAGAATTTTCAGCTGATGCAAGTTGGGCTTTGTGAAAGTGCCTCATGCAGCAGGTTTGAGAGCTGAGGACCATCATCCAGGCTAGGACGAGGTGTTGTCCCACCCTCTTTCCTTACGCAGGTGCAGCTCCTCTGTAGTTGGAGGTCATGCTGCCAGATGAAGTCAGTGGGGAGGCGACAGGCCTTGGGCTCAAACTGAAATCCAGGAAGCTGCGCTGAAACAGAAGACAAAATATTTCACTGTGCACCTGAACATGGCGTGGGCTGCCCAGAGGGGCTGCGAGTCACCGTCCTTGGGGTATTCGCCTCCCCACACCCCCACAGCCTGGAGCTGCTGGCTCTGTGGGAGCAGAGCAGGGGTAGGGGGGGCTCCAGGGGTGCCCCACATCAGCCCCTCTGCCCTGTACCTGGTTTGGCTCCAACCAGCCCTGCCCCGCTACCCTCACTGGTGCTTCTGCTCCCTCTGCACTGGCACCCGTGCTCCCGTGGCAGAGGGACAAAGCAGTTGGGAAGGCTGTGGGAAGGGCTGTGAAGGCTGCGGCGGGGAGCGGGTCGCACGGCTGCGGGCGCAGGAAGGTTGGAATGGTGATGGTTGTCCCCCTTCAGCCCTTGGCTCTGGAGAAGCACTGTCTGGCTGCTGTTGTGTCTGCAAGGGGGTACTGCAAACCGGCGCCGTGGTTGTCCGTGCGTCACGTGTCCGAGCTGCTGGGGCCGAGGCCGATGGCTCGGCTCAGCCTCGTCCCCACTGCTCTCCTGTGCTGCGGTCCCGTGGCTGCCTCGGATGGAGCCAGGCCCCTCAGCACCTGCTGCCACCGAGTTTGCTGTGCAGCCCTCTCTCGCTTACGCTCAAATGCAGGCAGTGGAAACATGTCTGCTGCTCTCCATGTTCTCAGATTATAAAAAGCTTTTGCTCTGAACGATTTCCTGAATTAGAAATGAGTAGCTGTTTGTTTCCTCTTCCAGTGAGAGGATCCGAAGGGCTTTATATGGTGAACGGGCCTCCCAGTTTCACAGAGAGCACAGCGTTTCAAAGGTACCACTGTTCACGCTATTTCTGATCCTTTGCACAAAAGAACTCACTTTTTTTTTAAAGGTAGACTCTAGAATTGTAAAAATGCATAAACATAAGTGAATTTTTTCTTACTGTCAGTGGTTCAGAAAATTGGTGGTTTTGAAGGCTTTACACTCGCCTGACTGCTCACTGCCCGGTGATAACCACGGAACAGTGGCAGAGCAGGTTGTGCTGTTACAGGGCACTGCTCAGGAGCGCAGCAGGAAGATTGGTGTGTTGCTTTTTTGGCTTTGTTAAAAATACCTTAACTTGTGCAGCATGGTTGAACACTAACGTGCACTTCTTATTTTTTCAGGGACTCCGGAAAAAACTGCAAAGCTGTTGCTTTTAGCAAGGACGGTTCCCTGTTTGCCTGGTGCAATGGAGAAAAGTTGGTGCATTTTATGATACAAATGATTTAGTTTGTCTTAAATAAAGCAGATCAGTTATGCCCCATTTACTCTTGTTTGTATAAAAGCTATCGCTGTTAATATGTTTGCTTACACCCTTTAAATGCAGTTTATTTTTGCATTATTTATGGTGGTGGCTTTGTTTCCTGAGCATCAGATATTTACTGTTTTTTCTCATATTTATAATGCACTCATTCCTGTGCAGTCTGGATGGGCTTTATTTGTGTGGTGGGTTGTTTTGTGTGTGTGATTTTGGGGGTTTTTTTGTTCATAGTTCCCAGTATGACAGTACCTGGTTTTCTGGGATTAATCAATGGGTGAAGCTCACAGAAAATGACAGGCCCGTGCATCTTTTGTGCAGACATCACAAGGTTGCTTTTTTATAGACCAGGTGCATCATAGAGTTCACCAGAGATCAGCCTTTACATAGGAGAGCACCTGGGGCTGCTGCCCTGAGGGAGTGATAAGGCTCTGCACAAGTAGTAATATCACAACCACTGCTGGTAAAGTAGGTAACTTAGATGTAGGATTTGTTACTTTCACTCTTGATTCTGGTTCTCCAAAATATTTAGACTTAACTCTTCATTAAAAACTTTATTTCTAACAGTTGGAAAGGTCCATTTCCAGAAAGTGGTTGTGAGAAAAAATGTTTTTTTTAAACAACCATGTTACATATCCAGGTACCTGCGCTTCAAGTGAGAACATTCCAAATCGTTCCAGTCCTGCCAGGCCTCTGTGTTGTGTCTGTTTGTCCCCCTGCATTTCTGAGGGAGCAGTCAGTGAGGTGCTGAGGAACAGGCTCCTAATGCAGCTACCGAGAACAACAGTGGCTTGGACACATCTTGCTGTGATCTTTTTTGTGTTGTTGGATTCCATACGTGTCAGATCTTTGTTATATGGTATTCAGAGGTGCTTCCTGACATTGTTTGTTCAGCCATCTGACCTTTGCTTTTTACTGTCTATGTCGCCCTGCATTCCCCAACCTCAGAAAGCCCAAATCTTGGACGTTGTATCCTTGTAGATAGAAGACCATTAAAAATGTGTGGGATGAATGAGTGTTTTAATTCCGTTAGAATCTCCTGGTTGGCTGTTGCTCAGGCAGTGTGGATGGGCTCTCTACGGACAGTGTATCTTGCCTCTGGTTCAGAGTTTAAATGTTGCAGATAAAACTGGGTGATATGTTTTAGGCAGTGCTTTCGCTTAGTTTCTGCTATGCTGGGGTAGCTGGTTTTAAAAAGTGTTCTTAGCAAAATCTAGTAAAAGCAGGAGTTGAGGGAAAAAGCTCTTCTAATTCTGTTAACATTGGCCAAGTTTGGGACATATCTAGAAGAGTCAAGGATGTGAAAAGTTACCTTGGTTATTAATTAACTATCCTAAGCATGTTTATTGAAATAGCATCTTTTGGTTCCAGGGTAAATATTGCTAATGTCACCAGTGCTGAATTACTGCGTTCCTTTGATCTTCCAAAGGCAGTTTGCCTTGAATTCTCGCCAAAGAATAACGTTCTGGTGACGTGGCAGCCCTATGCCAGTGAGTATTCTACCAACTGAAACGTACACGGGGTAACCGCATGTTTTAATTCCGTTTGCAGGCTTTTCATTGTCTGATTTGTCACTGTAGCGTATTTATTGGCTAAATGAGCAGTATAGAAAGAGTACAGAAAATTACATGGGTAATCCAGCATACAGTGGAGACGGGAGCGATGCCATCTTCTGAGAGCATCTGGTATTGACCAGTCCTGCAAATGCTGTATCAGAGTCCGTGTGCTAACAATTACTCTATAAAGGATATCACACGTTTCTAAAAAACTATCTTAGTGCAGAGAGCATGTTTGAATAAGATGCTGTTTGAGCAGTTGGTATTCATCTTGGCAAGGAAAGTTGTCAGCTGTCTCGCCGCACTCGTGTCCTCCGGTGGGCATTGCTGGCTTGAGTGTTCTCTATAGTCCAGAGGGCTTTTTTATCTCCTCTGCCTCTGTGTGGTTGTTCAAGTTCCTGATTCAGACAGAGCCTCGGTCTCCTTGAAGTTGCACGTCTGCAGTAGATGGTGTGACCGCTTCCTTGGTCAGAAAGAGCTGGCCATAGGCTGGGCATGTGGGAAGAGGTCTGGGGTGGGTCATGGGGTGAGACAGGGCAGCACGAGGTGCCAGCTGTGGGCTGTCGGAGAGCTGCAAGGAGGTCTGTTCTGGATCACTGTTAGAAACAGGCAATCTATGGTATCCAGAGTGAGTAGGAAGGCATGGGGAGCTTAAAACCAGCAGAACCATTCTGTGTGGCTTGCAGATAGAGCTGTGACCGCAGTATGATGGACAAAACGCATTGTGTTCTTGGGAGAACAAAGTGTAGGAGTGGAGAACATACCTGCAGTGTTTGCCAAGAGGACAGCTCTTGATTTTGATTAAAAAACACACAGTAAAGAAGCTGCCTTAGCATTGGTGGCCCTGGTCTTGTAATGGGAGTAGAAACCCTGCACTTCCAAGCATTAGTTCCCTCTACAGACTGAAGGACTGTGGAAAGACTTATGTTAATGGGTAAAGCAATTGTTAGTTAAGGCTTAGTCGCTCAAGGGGTGGGGTGCTTCTCCTAAGAAGTCTATGCATGTTTGGTTGCTTGAAAACTCATGAGGTGGGAGGTGATGATGGTGAGGCAAATTCAATCCCCAGAGGCTGCTGCTGTAATCCATCCTTTTGTTGCAGCTGCCAAAGATGGCACAGCAGGGGTGCCCAACCTACAACTTCATGAGGTGAAAACGGGAAAATGTTTGAAATCTTTCATCCAGAAAAAGATGCAGAACTGGTAAATAACACTTCCAGATGCTAATTGTTTACAAAGAAACGCGGTTTCCAAAATCTGATCCAGGTAAATTAAGCTTTCAGTGTGGTGTTGGCTTTCGAAGTACTGCCAGCTGTAAGCAAGCGTCTGTGCTTGCAAGTACCCCTGTACACAGTGGGAGTTGTCTCTTTCTCAGTATAAATTCCCTGTCGTTTTGCACCACAGAGCAAGCTGGGGAGACAGTAAGTCTAGTTGTATACATTTTACTATGCAGATGCCCTTTGTCCATTTGAGACGTATCATGTTTGGACTTGCTTGGCTTTAAAAACGGAGGGAAAGAAAATTCTAGACTGCTAAAGGTGACCATCCTTCAGTGTTTCTAATTTGTTTTTCTTTAAATGTAGGTGTCCTTGCTGGGCGGATGACGAAAGCATTTGTGCCAGGAATGTGAACAATGAAGTGCACTTCTTTGAAAACAACAACTTCAGTACGCAAGTATTTCTGTAATTTCCACTGCATTCTATATAGGCACCTTCTTTTGAGTAGTTGGGGTTTTTTTAATTTTCAGATTTTTTTCCTCGTTTTTTCCTTTGCTTGTGTGTTGGGGTTTTTTTATTTATTTTTTCTTTTAAATATTGCCCCCATTCTATTTCAATTTGGAATTCAGAATGTTTATGTTTTAATGAAGTATGTTTCCACTGTCTTGTGTATCTTTTCAGTGACTTACCTAGTACGAAATGCATCTCATTTTCAGTTAAAGATGCCTGATCCTGTGTTGTTTCTCCTTTCGTGAGATCCAGGAAATTTTCAATAGAGAATGTGGTTTATGACTACTTCTTTGGGTTATGTGTATTCTGTCGGTGAGCTATTAAAAAATGGCTCATTAGAAAATTTATACTGATGGCAAAAATGAAGTTGTGAAGCAAAAGCTTTCTTTTCAGGGAAATTTATAACTAGTGGTAGAATATTTGGAGTCTATTGAGGTTGAAAAGGGAAAGGGGAAGAAAAAGTAGGAAGATAAGAATGAATTGGAACAAAAATTTAAAGGAATAAATGAAAACTGGGGGTGGGGAGAACAATGGCATGGTTTGGGATTTTTGTGTTTTTTCCTTTTGTTTTAAATATAAAAATTGATTCAAGAATTATTCTGGAAGCTCAAAATACAGCCTAGGAGAGGTGGAGTTTCCAGAGAATTAGCCCTCCTGCTGTTAACGAAGCTGTGGTCGGGAAGTGTGGAATGTGTGTTCCAGCACAAGGTCTGCTGCTCAGCACAGGCTTCCTTGCTGGAATGAGGTGGTGGGTTGCTGCTGCTCATTTGCTTTTTAAACCTGTGTTTCCCACAAGTTGCTTGTGTAAAAGGGCAACGTTCAGCCCAGAACAGGCCCTTCTTGAATGCTTCCCATCAGGAGGAGTCATCCAGGGGAGCTGCTGGGGGGGAACCCCCAGCACTGTGTAATGGTGCATGTTATCTGGACGTGACAGATCCTGCTTCCTCTGGGGTCTGCACAGATAAGAACGCTGTGCCTTGCTTAAAACACAAGATGTGTTCATGTGGTGCTCTGAAGCTTTTAAATACTAAATAGTGGATTTCAGACCTAGACTTGGTTCAAGTTGCTTTTGTAAATAAAACTGTGCGATGAGTTGGGAAGGTTTGTTTGCCTAGTAAAGAAATCCTTTATCATCTATATGCTGTTCTTTATTGTCCGTGGTGCAGACCCATAAATAGGTACAGCTAAGTAATCCATGGTTTGTCACTAACATCATCACATCTACAATGACTTTTTTTTTCTTTTTTCTTTTTTTTCAGATACTATTGCAAATAAACTGCACTTGCAGAAAGTCAGTGATTTCGTGTTATCTCCAGGAGCACAGCCAACCAAGGTACTTCTGGTGTTGTTTCCCTTCAGGAAATTACTGTGATTTTAGTACAACGTACTGAGCAGTGAATGCACCCTGTGCTGCTGAGGTTGGCTGCAGTAAGGTCTCGTGGCTCTGTTCCAGGTGGCTGTGTACGTTCCGGGCAGCAAAGGTGCGCCATCCTTCGTTAGGCTCTATCAGTACCCCAACTTCGGCGGCCCTCAGTCTGCACTAGCCAACAAAAGTTTCTTTAAAGCTGACAAGGTGACAATGCTGTGGAACAAGAAAGGTACAACAGCTGTATCTTTAAACTTGAATAACGCACCCATTTTGGGTTTAGTTACTTTGTTTACCGTGTGGGTTTTGCGTTTAATGTGCGCGTGCAGATGAATTAGCCACGAACGTTAATGCAGCGGTGAGGTTACGATTCCGAGTGCCCTGAAGTGCTTGTAACTCTCCTGTGGTGACTTCCGTGGTTTTGTACATTGTAATTGAGAATATCCTCTACTCTGGTAAACCTTGCAGTTGAATAACAAACTCAGATCTAATTTTGCATTCTGAGATGATAACACAGCTAGACTGTAAACAGAAGTTTATACCAGAGCATAAACTATTCTGAATCTGTAAAATCCTCAATATGTGGGCATATCGTGATCGGGCTGACTTGCACAGTCCTCTGTGTGATTTGCTCTTTGTTAGCAATCGCCTGTTTCAGAATAATCTTGTGACAACCATTTTACTTCAGTCCCCACTGACTGGAACACAGGGAAGGTTTTACAAACATGTAGCAACCCCACGTGGGCACACAGCTTTGGGTAAAATAGAGGTGCATACAAGAGCTACTGTGCAAACATTTCATTCTAGGACCCATCGGGATGCTTGGTTCCTGCCTTTGATAAATGAATATGTTTTTAATGGCTGCGAAACCATGATCACTTTCTCGTCATTCAGTGGTGAATGAGTAGATTTAGCTTACACTTTTTATCTGAGAAAGGAAGATACTCGTTCTGTTTGGGTTAACATTTAGAAAAAAATCAGTTCAGAAGAGAATGATAACAGCCCTGTTACACAAGTAACTAACTAGAATTCACAACTGAATTAATTTCTCTTGGATGGTAGTCTGGGGAATATATAATCTGCTATAGCTGTGCCTCTTCTTCTGCTCCCTTAGCCACTGCTGTGCTGGTAATAGCTAGTACCGAGGTGGATAAAACAGGTGCTTCGTACTACGGAGAGCAAACCCTGCACTACATTGCAACAAACGGAGAAAGTGCGGTCGTACAGTTGCGTGAGTAGCTCTTGGGCATTTTTTCCTTATATTATAGCTCTCGATAGTGGCAGTTGCTGTTTCAACAGCTTTTGTTTAATGTATGAGGGATTTCTTTGTTAATGTAATGAAGTAATCTGCAAAAGAAAAAATTAACTACACTTAACAAAAAAATCCTTCACCGGATTTTTTTTTTTTTTTCCCTTAAAATCTGGAGTAAGATGGGGAGTATTTTAGTAGCTGAATTATCTTGTCTTTGGCATACTTGTTAATGGCACAGAGGATGCACTTTCTGCTAATGCACACAAATAATTTGCTTGGGAGGGTCTTCGTGTGCACAGGAAGGGAATTGTGCATGTTTACTAAGGAAACACCTGGACAATGGAGCCAGCTTAATGTCTGAGAATGCAAAATGGGCAGGAAGGTGTGTTACCAAACAGAATGATCCTCCCTGCACTTTCAGATGTGCAGCTGATATGGTTACTCGAGGAATGGGGGCAGAGTGAGAGCAATTTTTTGAAGTGTATTGGAAAACAGAAGTCCTTTAGTTTGTATTGTAAAGTAGAAAGTGTTCTAAGACATAAAAATGAGATGTAGAGGAGAAGCAAGTGGATTTCCTTAATTTCAGTGTCTTGTTTGAACTGGAAGTCCATTCGTTCATTTCCCCATAGTGGATTTTTTTCATTGTCTTGAGCTGTTGCTGTTTATTAAACATCTGTGGTGTTTGTGATTATAGAGAGGACACTTTGTTGAGACTATTTCAAAACCCAGGGGTGGAGTGATGTAGACTACCTGTGCTTACGTGTCTGTAGAGAGATTGTGGATATATTCTCTTCAGTGCTAGTGCTGACGGGGGCAAACATCCCCAGTTTGCCTTCTGTAGCCAGTACTGTGCCCCATTTCTCTTTGTTGCTAGCTTCACTGGGGAAAAATATCAAGTGTCTGGAATCTCCCTTGGGAGCAGCTGTAGCCTTTGCCTTGGCTGTTGGAGCCCATCTAAAGCTGCCCTAGTCTCCCCAGCTGTCATGAAATGGGCAGAAACCTCATTTTCTGTCAGATCTGTCTTTACGGTTGCATTTGGTTAATGTGATCCAACAAGTTCTGAGGGGCAAGCACAGAGAGGGTGTGATTGCGCAGCCTGGTTTCTAAAGATAACGAGGCCTCAGAATAACAACAGGAATGAACAGTTTATATCAATTTGATATTTTGGGTCAGTGACTGGATTTAAGAATCGTTAGTAATGCACTTGGCATTTATCCAAAATACATGTGAAGACATCCGGATTATGAACAGTTATAGCGACCTATGGGTTTTATTTACCCCTGTACCTTTTACATGAGTTTCCATCATTAATTCGTCATCCTTCCGTGTCTCCTAATGTTCTAACCCACAAAATAGCTTCTAACAGTATTAAGTTTTAATCATTATGTGTAAACCCATTTTTTTGGTGTGCTCTCTCATTCTGAAATCTGTCTTACAAAATACTGTGAGAGAGCTTGGTCCAAAGATGTAGATCAATATTTCTCAGCTCTTCAAAGCTCAGCTATGCAGTATTTCTTGGATTTAAAGAAGATGAACTAGTGTCTAGCTGGTATAAAACTCCTGGTTTTGCAGGTTTCCAGTGGGACAGTTTGAGAAGGTCCCGAGAGATCTTACCTGAATAAGAAGGGAAAACAAATAAAGGAATTTATTTAGTGAAAAAAATAGGCTTACTGTTAAAGTGCTGATGCTGACCCTGCAGAGAGGTAATTTAGAGTGGCTGAAGTTATTGCTGCAAACCTTAACCAAAATTATCAGGAGATAAAATGTTGTTTCCACCTCTATTATTAGCAGAATTCATTTTCACTGCCAGTAATTAGATCACAGCTCTTTAGCAAAGCACAGCCAATTGCTATTGATTTTATTTTTGCTTGTGCTGAAAAGATACAACCTCCTAACAACAGCTGCATATTTTCCTTTTCCTTTCAGCAAAAAATGGTCCTATTTATGATGTTGTTTGGAACCCCAGTTCTGTGGAGTTTTGTGTTGTGTATGGTTTTATGCCTGCCAAAGCAACAGTTTTTAACCTGAAATGTGACCCTGTGTTTGATTTTGGAACTGGTCCTCGCAATGCTGCCTACTACAGCCCCCACGGACACATCCTAGTGCTGGCAGGATTTGGGAATCTCAGGGGACAGATGGAAGTGTGGGATGTTAAAAACTACAAACTCATTTCCAAACTGGTAGCCTCGGATTCCACGTACTTCGCTTGGTGTCCTGATGGGGAACATATCGTGACAGCTACGTGTGCTCCCAGGCTGCGAGTCAGTAACGGCTACAAGATATGGCACTACACCGGCTCTCTGCTGCACAGCTACGAAGTCCCATCCACTGAAGAGATGTGGCAGGTCTGCTGGCAGCCCTGCCTGGATGGCGTGTTCCCGGCAAAAGCAGTGAAGTACCAGGCGGTTCCGAGCGAGCTGCCCAGTGCTGATCCAAAGCCTGCCCAGGCGTACAGGCCGCCGGCCCTGAGGAACAAACCTGTGACAAGTTCCAAGCTTGTAAGTAGGCAGCTTCAGAGCCAAACCAGATTGTTCCCTTTCATTGTATTTAATGAGATGTGAGCAGAGCAGTCAGACTGGCAGCAGTGTTGTGGGGTTTTGAGAGGTTTCCTTGATAATCCTCTTGATGCTTTGCTCCCTGTTTGATAGAAAACTGAAACGACTTTGGTACAAATAGTCGCCTTTTACAAAGTCATTTCAAACCCTCTCTACAATGTGCATGGGAACAACAAACTGCAAATTTGGCTTGCAGTGAAGTTGGATACTCGGTTAAGATAAAAACCTCTGTGGGTGACCTGACTAAACCCAGCTAGGCGGGAGCACAGACTGTCCTTTCAACAGCTAGCTGCTTTTTTGGGTTGTGGGTTTTTTTGGTGTTGTGGTTTTTTTCTGGGTTTTTTAATGTTTTGTTTGTTTGTCTGGTTGGGGGGGGTTTTGTGAGTTTACTTGCTAGAAAGAGATTTGCTTGTTAGCAAGTGAGCTGCAGTTTGAGCAGGTTTCAGTCTAGTGGCCTACTTGTCTAATTAGTTTATTTTCTGAAAGTTTTCAAAGTAGGCTTAGTAGCTAATTACATTTAACAACTGCACCCTTGATGCTTAAGTCTCAGAGAGCTTTGATTTTTGAGCCTTGTGCTTTTGAATTAAAGACTGCTGCTCAGCTCCCGAGGAATCTGTTAATTGTGGTAACAGCTGATCGCAAATGATCAGCTAGAAGAGGTAGTAGAGAAACAATGTGTTAAATAAAACAATTCTCTTATATGGGCAAGAAACATTGTCATTGTGCAGTGAAACAAACTAGCTCCTCAATTAAAAGTTATCTTAAAAACACCAAAAGGCTAAACAAACCCTCCCAAGAACCTCCCCATCTTCCCCCCCAGCAGCCTATTTTTCCTTTCCTATCACTAAGAGTTGAAGTTGTCAACAAAAGCACAATGCCAAGCTTCGGTCATTTGTGATGATTTATTCCTCTTTGATTTTTATTTCCTCTCAAGATAGAAAATGTGATAGTTTTGCTATTTTATCAGAAATCCATAAAATCTTTAGGACGTACAGAATTGTCCCACCCAAACTTGAGAATGGATGAGTTGGAAGCACTGCTCACACTGTCTTCTGCTGCTCAAAAGAAAAAAGGCACTTTTTTGTTGTTGTGTTTTGTTTTTACTTCCTCTTCTTTTATGGTTTATCTTTGCATATGGTGTTGTCTTAAGTAGTTTTGGGCGTTCACTGTTGGGGTTTTTTTTTTTGTACCAACACATCTGCCAGCACAGAATATGGCTTTTGTAACTGTCAATTTTGCATATCCTGCAGCATGAGGATGAGCCACCTCAGAATATGAAACCACAGCCGGGAAGCGGTGACAAGCCCCTCTCTAAAACAGCTCTCAAAAATCAAAGGAAACATGAAGCAAAGAAAGCTGCTAAACAGGTACTGCAGACGCAGTTCTTTCAAGGGTATTGTTGATTAGTTTTCACGGGAAGCACTGACGAGTCTCGGAGTAGTGACCGCTGGCTGCACCGAGCGCCTGCTACGCATGGGGTGGGTGGCAGGCTTTAGTGCAAAAGGATCACTTAAAAGTAATAGCTTTGGTTATTGCTGTGGTTGTTAGCTGAAATCTGAGTTAAGAGGAAGTAGTTCAGAGTTTTCACCTTCAGATGATCCGTACGGTGCTTTTCAGGGTTTGGTGGGAGGTGAGGGTGGACTCGCTGCCTTGTGTCCCCCCCAGCAGCTCAGGCTGAGGTGTTACCAGGGCAGGCCAAAGGCAGCCTCTGCTGTCTCACCTCTGTGCTTGCTGTTCTTTAAAAAAGATTTTTATTTTTTTTTTTTAATTTTAATTTCTTGTCCTGGTTTTGAGGCCTTTCTTTTACTTCAGAAACAATGATTCACCAGTCTGCTTTATAAAGCATTTGTGTGTGTGTGTTTGTCATGTCATCCTTACGGATGTTTCCCTCCGCTATGTATGTGTCTTGAAGTGGAAACTGAACAAGAAACAGCATGTGAGTTGTTACAGATAACCCAGTTTTCTATGGAAAGCATATATATATATATATGTGTGTATATATATGGGCAATGCAATACATCAAAGCAAGTCACAAATTTTGGGTACACCAGCAAACTAGTGAAAGAAGAAATATTAACAAGATCCCTTCAAATGATTAAAGACACCTTTTAGTCCCTTTGTAATCATTGGTATTTTCTAGATAACGTGCTTACTTTATTTGCCCCCAGGAGGCCAAAGCTGATGCGAACCAGGAATCCACGCAGTCCTCAGCATCACAGAGTGCACCACGGATCACTGCGCCTGCCGTCACATCGGGAGATCCTGAAGTTGACAAGAAGATAAAGAATTTAAAAAAGGTGAGAGGATTTTTTTTTCTTTAATTATTTTTTTTTCCCCCCTAACAAACAGCAGAGTTCCTGAGGAGTTGGTCTGTAAGGTCTGGTCTGACTGCAGGGTGGCTTTAGCTCAGCAGGACAGCACTATGTGGGTGGTAGTGCCCTGAATCTGTAAACCAACTTCTTTTGCCTTTTCCACCTCGTGAGACGGCCCCGAGGTCTTCTCTTGCCAGCACTCCTAAAGATCTTGCCAGAGCAGTGTCTCGACAGGGTGGAAGGCAGGTCGAGGCACACGGGAAAGCGTTCCAGTCTCCTGATAGGAATACTGGTGCGCACGTGCCCAGTCCCCCAGCTGAGGACTGGGGCTGCAGAACACTCAAAGGTGTGTTCATGCTGAGAAAGCTGCTGTGTGGGCTGCTTGGTGATTGGATATTGGACCCAAGAAGGGAACCAAGATACGTAGCTTTGGTTTCTTCCCTAACTTCTATGAGTGTGAAGTTCACTGCCAACCTTGGAAATTCTTGGATTGTGTAATTTCAGAATGGAAGTTGTTTGGTTCAGGCTAGAGAATCTTTCCCATTTCTGCATAATCCATCGGTTTGGGGTTTTTTTTTCCCCTCTTGGCCGCTTCCTGCTTTTCATGGTCTCTGGATTAGTAAATATTCCAGGCTTTCTGAGGAAAACAGCTGGATAAGAGGGATAGTGATAGTGGAGTAATTCTGATTTTGGATCTAGCCCTCAGTGAGATGAGACACGATGCGTTTGTTCCAGAGACCAAGAAGCGCTCCCATTCTCTAGGGTTTGTTCTTGAGAGAAACATCTTTTAGTAGTGGGAGATTCTGTCTTGAGCATCTGTAGATGCGTAAATGAAATGTGCCTCCATACAGAGACCTGCCTCCTGGTAAATCCGGCAGTTGCAAGAGCAGGAGCTTTTCTATTCTCAGTTTAACAATTTATTTGTGTTACTGCATTTTTTGTTTGCTTTTTTCCTTTACAGAAGCTAAAGGCAATTGAGCAGCTGAAAGAACAAGCAGCTGCTGGCAAACAGCTAGAGAAGAATCAGGTACTGTTAAGACGTGTGCAGTTTAAGTTTATTAAGTTTCCTTTTATAATAAGCTACATCTGTGACATCTTGTACTTTTTTTGTTCTAGCTGGAGAAGATTCAGAAAGAAACTGCTCTCCTTCAGGAACTGGAAGACCTAGAACTGGGTGTTTAGAACTTCATGGAAAGCCAACACAGCACAAAGCTTGTGAAAAACGTCACTTGTGTTGAACACAATGAGATGTTTCAGCAGGTGAATGAGGCCGCAGGTTTGCTGCACACTTGCCTTTCAGAAATCCTTCCTAAGGGTTCGTGCACGTGAAACCGTAACCGAGTAACAGATCCCGACAGCCCGTTCTGCCGCTGCTCACGCCAGGCACACTCCTGTCCCTGCAGCCTGTTGCCTAAAACGGAAGCCGCCTGTTGTTTTCTCTTTCCCTTGTTTGGGTGCCAGGAGGGCGGGGGTGAGGTTTACCCATTTGATAGCTTTATTATATTTAAAGAGACGTGATCTTTATGCAATAACGGGATGTAGATAAAAATAAAGAGCATTTAATAACAAAACGTACTTAATAACAAAACGTACTTAATGTCTTTCTGTTGCAAGGGCAGTTTCTAAAGGAAGGAGGCAAAAGCCTCGATAGCAAAGCTTCAGCTGCTGCAGCCGCCGGGGTGACTCTGACTCCCTTGGGCGGTCCCTTGGTGTGACCCCAAGAGCCCCGGCCGCAGCGGGGCTAAAGGCGCCGCGATCGCGCAGCCGGGGCTGGCCGAGGGCCGGACCGGGGACCGGGACCCGCCGCGCCGTGGGCGGGACCTGGCGCGCGTCACGTGCGCGCGGCGCCTGCGCGGGGCGGGGCGGCGCTCGCGTGACCTTGGCAAGGCGGCTCGCGCGTTTCAGCGGCGGCTGCGGGCGGGGCGGCGGCGGCGAGATGCGGGCGGCGGGTCCGGGTCCGGGCCTGGGCTTGCGGCTGGCGCTCTGGGTGCTGGCGCTCTGGGCGCTGGCGGCGGGGCCGGGCGGCGCGGCGGCGGAGCAGGGCGGGCTGCCGGCCAAGAAGCTGCGCATGGCCTACGCCACCGGGCCGCTCCTCAAGTTCCAGATCTGGTGAGGGCGCGGCAAGATGGCGGCGCCGGCCGGGCCTGCGCCTCCCTCTCAGCCTCTCCTCGGCGCGGAGGCGGCCGGGCCGGCTCCGCGCGCCGTGCCCGGGGCGCCGTGGGGAGGCCGCCGGGCCTCGGCCGGAGCGCAGGGGGCGGCCGGGGCAGGGAGCGGCGTCCCCCGGGAGGCGGCCCTCGCTGCGCGGTGCTCCCGGAGCCCGGCCGGGCCGGGGCTCTCTCCCGGTGTTGTCCGAGCTCTGGGTCCGTCACCCGCTGCGCGCAGAGAAAGGACTGGGGGAAAAAATGGCGCCCCGCGATCAAGCGGCTCGTCCCGGCACCCGCCGGTGTGACGCGTGGGTTTTTTCCTGGCGTGGGAGGGACTGGTATTTCAGCAAAGACTGCGGCGAAGGTTTTTGGTGTGTTTTTCTTTTTCCATGACTGCCGCTGGCAGGCGACCGGACACGCCCGCGGCCCTTGGCCGGTGTTCCCGGCGGTGCCCGCCCGGGCCGCAGCGCGGCCGTTCCGGCGCTCGTGGCTGGTTTGGGGAAGGAAGAGCCGCGCTCAGCGCTCCCAGCTCTGTTCCGGCCGGAGGGGCCGGGCAGGACCCACCGCTGTTCGGGGGTGTCCCGGGGGAGGGCCCGGCCCGGGTCTCGTCTGCGGTGTGAGAAGCGGCAGGCGCGCTACCGAGCGGTCTGCGGGGTTTGCTGCGGGGGGGCCGAGGCCGGGAGGTGCCGTTTCGCTCGGATACGACGGAAGCAGCCGTAGAAACTGACCCAAAGCAGAGCCCTGTAATGTTTAACTCTTCTGTACTTAATCTGGTTATTTTTACACGGAAATAACCAAGGGCGGTGTTACCTGTCTGGGGACAGCCCCAGGAAGAGTGGAATTTAACTCGTGAGGGTTTAAACCCTTTTTTTTTTTAATCTGACACAGAGCAGGGTGATACCTACACTTTCTAACTTAGCAGCTTTTTAGGAAGGTAACAAGTAATTCCTTGCTCAGTGGACTTTACCAAAACACTGTGTTTGTTCTAGTAGGTGCAAATCAATTTGAGTAAACCCAGGTGTCCAGACAGCCTTTGGGTTTTTGGATGTGTCCAGCCAGCTGTTGGGGTTTTGGATGTGTAACTTGGCTGCAAACCAGTTTTGTTATATGGCACAGAGAATTTTAGTCTTAAACTGAACGGACTGTGAACAGTGCTAGTACTGGTGTTGCCGGTTTAGCTGTGATGTTCTCATGCAGCACTCTGGTGTTGGTGACAGTCCCTGTCTGTGTTTAGTGTCTCCTGAGGCTACAGGCGGGTGTTTGAGGAGTACATGCGGGTTATCAGCCAGCGGTACCCAGACATCCGGATCGAAGGGGAGAACTACCTTCCTCAACCTATATATAGGTAAGCAAATGACTGGCTGTACTAATTGTCTGTTTTCTAGTATGTCTGCTCAGCAGGGGGAGTGGTGAACACGTGTGCTTGCACTTCATGCTGAAAATGGAACCTTAAGGGTCTTTTCTCATTATGGTCACCCATGGGCTCAGTTGTCTTCTCTCTTGCACCCAGTCACCTTAGTTTTCCATTTGAATATTGCCATCTGGAGATCCATGTGACGAGGCCTGCCGTGCTCCAGTCTAAAGTAAATGATGCAATTAACTATTTTTCACAGCAAATTGTCCCAGCTTTTCTTTATGCTGTATCTGGATGTAAACTCACCTTTGTTCTCAGGCTTCTGCACCTCGTGATGAGTTCCTGTAACAGGCTCAGGTTGCAGAGGATGGAAGAGACTTTAATGTCTAAGTCAGGGGAGGGCTGACCTGGTGGGAGAGGTGACTGGGACGGCCTGAACTACAGTCTGAGGGGTGGGGGAGCCCAGGGGAATTTGGAAAAAAGACAAAATGAAAACAGTATTATTCCTGTTGTTTAATGCTGTAGTTACTGCAGTGGCTTCTGAACCACTTCTTGACCTAATTACCATAGTAACTGCAATAATAAGAATGCTAGAGGATGGACTTACCTCTGTGCTAATTTGCTATCTGGCTGTAGGTTTAATTCTTAGAAAAAACTGTGGGGTTTTCTGCCTCTGCTGGGAAAACGCTTGGTGAGGAAAGAGCACACACCAGTTAAATGTGTCTATAAAATGGAACAGCTCCTTCGAGAAGCAGGAGGTATTGCCCAGTTCAAGCACATTTAAGTGGGAAGCAGCTCTCTCCTTGAGGAAAATGAGCAGAGCTCTGTGTGTGGTGCATTGGAGCCATGTCCTCCTGGGCACGCCTGCTTCTGTGAGTGTGTGTCACTGTTTTGGTCTGGCTTGGGGTGTTTTACAGCGATCTAAACTTACTTGAAAAGCTTTGTACCTCCTCTGAAACACGTGATTGTGCACTATCAAAATTATTCTAATTACGTGAATTAGACATGTGTAGTGGTGAAGTAGTAACTGAACCTTCTCTCGTCTTTCGACAGGCACATAGCATCCTTCCTGTCTGTCTTCAAACTAGTATTAATAGGCTTAATAATTGTTGGCAAGGATCCGTTTGCTTTCTTTGGCATGCAAGCTCCAAGCATCTGGCAGTGGGGCCAGGAAAACAAGGTAAAGAGTGAACTTTGTTCTTTTGTTTAGAAAAAGCAGTTTTGGAGTGACTTCATCGGAGCGCTCCGGGGGTACCTCACAGTTGTTACTGCGTTAAGGTTCATACACTGCAGCCTGAACAGCACCTTTGGGCTTCTGTAACTAAACGTGCTTGAGGATTTTACAGTACTGTAACTATTCCCAACAGTAGTGCTTCGTGTTTAACAGACTCAGATCCGATTCTCGGCATCTCTCTTTGCAAGCTGATGATGCTGCAGAGGCACAGCTGAGGTTAAGTATTATTGACAAAGACAAGGAAAGATAATTTTATCTTTTAGGGCTCGAGTAGAGTTTCAAGACAGTATTGTTGCTGTTAAAATTACAGCTTCCCTTTTCTGTTGTCTCAGAACTGTTCTGCAGGCTTCTGCTAGCTCAGGCAGCAATTGGGTGCTGGCTGCAGAAATCAAGCTGAAATTCTGTACGTGTTTTTGCAGAGTGTACTCAGGCTCGACAGAGTGTGCCCTGTGGGGTGAGCGTGCCTGTGAGTCAGTGCTGGCGGATTACCGTTGCGCCCTGGCATACAGCAACCTTATTTCAGGCTTATTCTACTATGTGTAATTAAAAAGTTGATTAACCTTTATATATTGTATTGGTGCACAGATCCCCCAGTTGAGCTACTCGGTGCCGTGGGTCCCTGTCAGCAGCCAGGGCGAGCGTACAGAAGTTGTGGTGGATCCTCTTTAGCTAAATGGGACTAAGAGGCTACTAGGCCAGGCTGGCTGTGGTGCTGCGGCCTGTGGTGGGGTGAGCAGCCCCCGTCTCCCCTGCTGGCCTCTCTGGTGCTGCAGCAGCCCACGTGAATGTGCCCTCACCTGAGGGGGGACGTGCAGAGGTGCTGGCAACGGGGGGGACACTGCCTTGCTGCGGGCTGCATCCTTTGTCCCGAGGCACCAGTGCACGCACAAAATCCCAGACAAGGGGCTTGAAGCAGGCCTAGAGGGCAGGAGCTCTTGAGAGCAAATGCAGCTTGACTCACTCTGCTGTTTGCCTGTCCTGTGGTTCTCTGGTCTGAAGCGTTAGTCTGACAGTGACAGGCAGTCGGGAGGAACAGTCGTGTTCCCTCGTCACCCTGCGAGTGCTGTTGTAGCCACATCTGTCTGCAGACAGGCTGTGAGTTGTGGAGGAGAGGAGCCAGAAGATGTAACTTGGGCTGAATTAGGATTGCGAGGTGGGTGGTTTCAGAACTGTTTCGGTGCCTGCCCAGGGAAGGTGTGCACAGTCTTCTTAAAAAGAGGATAAAGGGCAGATGTCTGTGCAATCGGAAGGTTACCTGCTGAGTCACAGAGAGGAATTCAGAGACAGCTCTAAACTTACAGCACCAGTTAACTGTGACTAAAACAAGCAGTGGCTCACGCAGCTGAAGTGTCGGGGTTCTCTCTCTTCTCTCCTAGGTCTATGCGTGTATGATGGTCTTCTTCCTGAGCAACATGATTGAGAACCAGTGCATGTCCACGGGCGCGTTCGAAATAACCCTGAACGGTGAGCCCACCTTCCTGTCGGCGGGAATCGCGTTGCGTTGCACGTGGGCACCCCGGCTGGTCAGAGCGGTTGCGCTGGGGGAACGAGGGGTGGTGGTGTGGAAGGTGGTGTGTTTTGGGGTGTGATGGTGCCTGGTAATCGCCATCTGCTTTGAAACTGCAGATGTTACACATCACAGTAGACGATGAAAATCATAGCAGCCTTGCAAAGCGGTTCGTACAGGTGTCAGTTAGAGGTATTTTAGAATAGCTGATTGAGAGGAGTGCTGGGTCACTTGGAGGAGCTCTCTTATCATCTTTCTGTGCATGTGATGTGCCTTAAGTAAGAAATGAGCGACTGGGAGAGGTCCTCTGCAGTTAACCAGATCCTGGTTTGAGATGTGGTTTTTAGCCTTGGAATCCCAGTGAACCAATTTTCAGTACCTGTGGACAGCGGTTCTTCAGGTTAAGAGTATGTGGACCTTCTCCTTTCAAATAATTGTGTAATTTTAAAGCTTACGTAAGCTTGATGGAGTACAGAATTTTTCTCACTGTAGGTACAAGTCCATAATCTGGCTCTGCCCTCTATGATCTCAATTTATGATTGTGCAGAATTCTAACATAGTAGTTTCTAAGTCAGCCCATGTACTGCAGAACCTTTTAAAGACTGACTGGCTTGCATTGAAGTAGTTGAACTCGATGCACTTCCAGTCCTAAATCTCAGGTGAGAGTTGGCAGTGGGGCCTTCTAGGGGTGAACAGTCACATCTGGAACTCTGAGCTTCTGGGTCGCGTTTTGGGACAGGGTGGCTCCAGTCTGGGGCTGGGTTTATGTGGATGACAGCCAGTAAGGTCTCACGCAGCGCTGTAGCAGGGAAGGTGGTTTGAGGGAGCGTTTGTCAGCGTCAGAAATGATTGTTGTGTTTACCCTGAAGTACTTCTGGACAGTGCTACCTTTTGTGGGGGCCAAAATAGCAGTTGCTGCGGCTGCTTTGAGCGGAACCTTCAGTTCAGATCTCAGTAAGCAGAACTTCTGAGGGTCAGCCTTAGATGTGGGTCTTCATCTGACTCTGCCCAACATGTGTCAAAGAGTTGGCAATGGTTTAAAACCTCAGTGTAGCCAGAGGTTTGAAGCATTGTCGATCCCAACGTTTTACTCGGTGTAAATGATACCAGCTTGCTTATCTTCCTAGACCTTTTAAATTCTGTGTTTAAACCAGCCCTGCATGCTTTCTGACTTTGTCAGTGTAATGGTGTTTTTCTCCCCTCCGTGTGTTCTGTGGTAGATGTTCCGGTGTGGTCTAAGCTCGAGTCTGGCCACCTCCCTTCCATGCAGCAGCTTGTACAAATCCTTGATAACGAAATGAAGCTCAATGTGCACATGGAGTCAATGCCTCATCATCGATCATAGCCCATCTATCAGCACTGAAACTTCTTGTAAGTCTTCTTATCACCAGCTGTTTGTTGGCTTGGGCGTGAAGTCTTGCGGACTGAGCGTGGCAATCCTCTGTTCATTTAAAAGGGTTTCACTGGAGCACCACCTAGTGACTTTAAATTGACCCATGTGATTTTACAGGTGCTGTTTTAGCAGGAGGTTTTGGGTTGGGATTTGCTTTGCCCGTTTCAGTACCAGAGGTGACATTCCTTTGGGCAGGGAACACTGTTTCTGTGTGCAGAGGGCCTGAAGTTACTGCAGAGTCCAGAAAACACACGGTGTTGCAGTTAATTGTGTGACCCTACAAGGCAGAAGGTTTTCCTGCTCCCCTGTGTGTGTCGTAGTGTTTTAGCCTTCTACAGACACGCCTTGCCCGCTTGGAGCAGAGGGTTCCCCTCCATGCTTAGGTATTTTATGACAAACCTGTTCCATGTTCCTGTCACCTGTGGCTTTCAAAACATTTTGCTTACAATTCTCCATAGGAGCTTTGATGTGCCACAGAAGGATTGTCTTGGTGCCCAGGTTGGCAGTTGGCACTTGGGAGACTTCACTGCAGTGCTGTGTGGATCTGCTGTGCAGCTCCTGTCACGGGAACACTTGCTTGGGAGGCTGGTTCCTGGGCACTGCCCTGCCAGCAGCCGCCCCGCTGCAGCAGCAGATCCCACGCTGCCCTTGCTGCGGCTCATCTTGCCACCCCAGACTATCATCTGGTCCCAGCTGGGGCAGTCAGCGGCCTGGCTCTGTCCAGACACCTGCACAAGTTTCCTTTAGAGCTCTGTTTCATGTGATTTGGCCTCTGCCTGTTCGTACTGATGTAAGGAAGAACGTGGCACGCGGAGGCGTCCATACACTCGGGGACACCTGAGCTCCATCAGAGCACTGCAGGAAGCCTTGCTCTGTGCAGGAAGCCACGTGCTGTACCCGGGGCTCGCTCCGTGGTTCCTCACAGCTTCAGAGGTCAGGCTGCAGCCCCCACCCTTTTCTGCCTTATCGATCTCTCCCCAACTAACGCTCCTGCAGCTTCCTGAGGCGGGGAGAGAGTTCAGAGACTGCCACCACAAAGCCCTCATGCAGGGAACATGAGAAACAGTTGACTTATTCCTGCAGCTGTGTCCTGTTTGTTCAGTCAAGTCTGGTTTGTCCGGGTAATTCAGCAGAAGCTGTCTTAGTCAAGCAGTTGGCTTATATTTTTAAAATACTATGTAATATTAAAAAGTTTGGTGTTTCCTGTACTTTTCAGACAGGTTTGCAGAAGCCCAATGTCATACTCATGTGGATTTGGAGAGTCTTGACCAGTATTCTTTGTTGCAGAGTAGACTGATGTCAATTTTAAGCTTACAAAGCCTGGTTGGATTGTTCTTAGGTAGAACTTTACTTAATGGGATACGAGTCTAGCAAAACAGCAACAGAAATCCCTGCCCAGCTGTATTTCCATCCATGTGGGAAGTAACACTACAGGTTAAGAGTCTGATAGTGAGAATTGGTGACTTTGTGGTTTAATGTCTCTTAAGTTCCTGCTGTTGTCATGTCATTTGGGTGGTTGTAAGCAGCTGCCCAGACTGAAACAACAGCAGCCCTCTCCTGTTGGGAGTTATGGCCCCCACCCCAAGACAGCGCTTGTAATTGGGGTTGTATCACCCAGAGTGTTCCTGGCCGGCTGCTCTCCCCCGTTGGCAGGGGGTCGCTGCCGGCCGTAACGTGTGTCTCCCCACTTGCAGGCATTAACCGGCGGTTCCCAAAGGCCGCGTGGCTCGGCCCCATGAAGGCCTGCACTGAAGACAGCTCGCTGTTGGTGCAGACTGGATGCTTCTCTCGCAGCCGCGTTGTGCCTCCTGAAGAAAGCTTAATGGAAGAGCGCTTTCAGTGCTGGCCTGTTCCCCACACTGCACAGTCATGGAGTGCAATAATACTGTATAGTTTTTTTAAGATTCCATTCGACCAGTTCAGAGCTCAGCAATGCAGGCATTACTAATGGTAACTTATTTTATATTCATGTTTCACACAATGGCAGATTGAGTTGATACCTAATTTTTCCTCGGGGGGAAAAAAAAAAAGTTTGTTTAATCTGTTGTATTTTATATGAATTTATGTTCTTTTTGTAGTTTAAAATGGAGTTATAGGAGTGTCTGATATTGTCCTAAGTAATTGACAGCTGTCTATCAAATCTCTAATGTGGTGAAAGCAGGTTTGTATATTTTTCAAAATATATGGCAGAGTTGAACAGTGCATTATATACTAAATTATATAAGCAAAATTATATGCAGAGTAGTTACATAATTTTGTGACTTCGGTAAAAGTAAAGATCAGCTGCTCTTTAAATGGCATTGGCCAGCTTGAGAGGCTTTTCCCTGACCGTTCTGAAGCAGTGAGGAGCTGGGCCTTGCTGCTGTCCTCAACAGAACCCAAGAAGTTAATTTAAATAAAGAGTTCTCATTTACTGTGTGACGTACCTTGTTTGAGTCACTGATGGATATTCCTAGAATTGCAATTGGAAAAAATGCATAAAAAGCCTACTTTCCAAACATTAATCTGGTGTTTGTCTTGTTTGAGCCCCTGACAGCCTCCGTGTTCTGGGAGGAACACGCAGAGTTTTGCCTCTTCCTTCGCGCACCTGCCAAACTTGGCTGCGGTGGGAGCTCAGGTGCTGCTGCACCGGGGAGGCTTGATGGCTTAAAGCCAGGCCTTGGACCCCGTCCCCTCGCAGGGCTGGGGCTTCTCCTCAGGTTGCTGTGAGCAGCGGGTTCCTCCTCACCATTGTGCTTCCTGGGCTGGGAGCTGGGTGGGAGGCTGAGCCCCAGCAGCATCTGCTTCCTGTGCCATTCTCTGTCCCTGCTCCAAGCTCCAGGGTCTCACAACCCTTATAAAACCAGCCGAAGTGCTTCCTGGACCCTTCTTACCAAACATTGTCTCTGCTTGGAGAGAGAGGTATCTCTGCTGGGACAGAAACCAGGTAAGAAGGGGCTCTGCAGAGCTGTGACAAAAGCAGCTGTCGTGGGGGGCAAGAATTGTCTTTGACCCTCTCCGACGCTTTGGGGACTGTTGTCAGGAATGTTTCAGGTAACCAGAGGTCTGCCCACCCGGCGAGAGAAGAGTCGGTGCCGTTGTTACAAAGGTGTTGCCCATCACGGCCATTGAACACTGTCCCCCAGGCTGCTTTGACCGTGATAAATCATCTCCTCGGGTAATTGATGCCTTCTCTTCTGAAACAGATTAACCAGAACTTTCTCAGGGGGATATAGTGTTCGTTTCTCGTTAATTATACACTTCAGGCAAATTATGCACAAAACAAATAAACATGCAGATGTGTCACTAGGCCGAGATGCTCCGTGAGCTGTTCACAGCATCACGCTGGTGACAGTTGCTCCTGATCTGCTGGCTGCCCAGAGTGTGCGTCCTTCCCTTCCTCCCTCGGCAGTTCATCGATAGGTTGGAGTTAGGGAAGCGAGTATCATTGCTGGTGTCCCTTCAGTGCACCAGAAGCCCCGTGGGGGGTGCAGGCTGGGCAGTGGTCTGGTTGTGTGTCATTGCTCTGTATTGCAGGGTGTGCAGAGAGATGTGTCTGGGTGGGCTTGATGGCCATTAAAGGCAGCACTACCTGCCAGCCTTCCTGTAAACCAGCTGGCAAGCACCAACAGTTGGTATTTGGGGTGCTTTAGCCAGGAGAACTCATCCTACTCTGAACTTGGTGCTTCCCAAAGTCAAGCCCCTGACCAGCTGGGCCATTTTGGCTCACGGGTGTCCTGAGCCTGGAACCCGCCTCCCGCAGCGTGTGGGGGACAGGCCCTGGACGAGTGCCCCTTCACCCTCCCACATCCCAGCCTCCAAAACCCTCAGCACAGGGCTCTCTGGGCCCTCCCCCTGTGCTTTCTGGGTGTTCACTATTCCCAAAAGGGTTTCTCCTCTGTGAATCATCTTACTAAAGGCATTTTTCTCTGGTGCAGCGGGGTCTGACAGCCAGCATTGCTGGGCAGTGGTGGGACGCCCAGAGACCCACATGTTGTCCTGGCATTAGAGTTGCAGCCTTTTCCTCTCCCCTCCTGCACAGAGGTACTGTGTGATTTTAAAGTGAAGGTGTAAAGACCCATTTATCTATGACTTGGCCGGGCTCTGGTTTTATCTCTGTGCCACATCTGTGGCTGAAAGGACACGTCAGCCTGGGCTGAGTTCTGCTGGGAGACAGGAGGAGGACGATTGGGAGCAACACACCGATACTGAGTGCAGGTTTGCTCTGCCCCGAGCAAAGCCCCTCTTCGCGCCTCTGGGGTCAAGAGGCACTTCAGTGGGGGCCGACAAGAAAAAGTGGTCTGGTGCTCCCTGCCCCCCAGCCCCGCTTGTGCTGGGGTGGCCCCCGGAGAGGGAACGGCCACGGGCTGCCCCCCAGCAGGGCCAGGCTGCAGCAAAACCTTGCTGAGGGCACAGGCACCACAGCGTCAGGAAGCGTCTCAAGCTCATTGTGCCTTCACACCACAGATGTGCTGGTCACACGTGAGCTTTTACTTTTGCCCTGATTGAGCGGCGCAGCTCGTTACTTGTGTCAGCAGATGTGCAGAGCTTTAAGATCTTTAAGGTCTGTGTGACGAGGTAGGATGGAGGCTTGATTTTGTCCCGTTGCTTGTTAGAAGGAAAGTTCAAGCATCCGTGCAGTCTGTCCAAAAGCTGCAGGATCCTCACCCTGGAGGCAAGCAGCAGGAGCTCGTCTTGGCCCAGCCGGGCAGGGGGAGGCAGCCGGCTGCCGTCGCTGACCTGGGGAGGGGAGATGGACAATGTCAGCAGAGCAGCAGCAGCGCAGGACGAGGCTTTGGTTGCTCCCCAGCAGGCAAGCCTGCCCCCATGGCAGGAGCCTGTGAAGGGAGGGAGCTGCCATGCACCCTGCCCATGCGGATCACAGCTCTCTTCCCCACCGCGGAGCCTGGGTGACCCTCGGGGACCCACCCAGGACACGAGGTACCTTCCTGTGAGTGCTTCTCACACTGCACAGCCCCCTGACAGGGCTGCCGACCCCCCGGCTGTGTGGCACCGAGCGCAAGTGCACCTCCACTGTTTGCTGGTTTGGGGGCAGGGACAGGGGGAGCACACACCATGGGATAAGTGTGCTATCCTATGATCAGAGCTTCTGTGGCCACCCTGCGTCTGCCGTGGAGAGTGGCTTCGTGTGTGCCTGTGTGCTTGAGAAATACCTTCACTTTGGTTCCCATGCTGAATTTTGCTTGTTGCCCCATGGCGAGGAAGGAGATGACAATCTTGTCCTGGCCCAGGATCCTGACCCCTACATGCCGGTTCAGGGAGAGGAAGATGGGGCTCAGTGGGACGTGGGGTCCTGGTGACATGACGCTGTTTGGCCACATCCACCTTCTCACCCTGCTGCCTGCTTGGTCAAAATACTCCCCTCCCTGGATGTTGATGTTTATCCTAAAAGAGAGGAAAGTCAGAGCTCTGCACCCTGCAGCTCCTGCAGACGGTGTCCCTCGTTCCCTGGAGGGACAGGACTGAGGTACAGATACTTTGGGGTCTAACCCCCCCATCTCAAGACACAGCTGGGGCAGCCTCGTGTTTCTGGGGCACACCTGAAGCAGGGTGCATGAGCTGCTGTCTTTGTCTTTTAATTTTTGAATGCTATTGAAAATAGCACAGCGGAGAGCAGCACGGCTCCAACCATCGTGATCATACCACACAGCTCCATTTGGGTAATAGCAACTGCTCCGGCCACTGGACTTAAACACTGCCTGGATTTTGGCATTCCTTGGCTTGTCTTCCTGTACGATGCAAATAAGCTGGTTTTTCTCTCGCACAGCAATGATTGCCAGATTTCCAGATGGATAGCTGTCGCCACATAAGGTGTTTGTAACCTCTTTGTCTGAGTGGTCTATTGTTACACGGTAAATATTTCAGAGCACTACTTTGGAGTGTAAGGATGGACGTCTTGCCCAGGTCCCTGGTTAAAGGCTGAAGGGTGTTGTGCTGCCAGCAGGACAAGTGCTCATCTCCTGCATCAGAATATCCTGTCTGCGCTGGCAAACCAGTGGTCAGAGGTGCAGAATATGTTTTTGTTGTTTTCTAACCACTGGTTGAGGCAGAACCACTTAGCAAATTCATTTTAAAGACACATTCTTGGACAAGGCTTATGACTGTAGGAGCCTTGCAAAGTGATCAAATCGCTCAGCTCGGGTGACAGCACAGAAGATGGGGCAGCTGTTACTCTCCAACGGGACAGCCATTACTCTCCCCGAGAAATCAAACGACCCCAGGGCCCTTGCCCCTGAAACCTGACTCAAGCGTGTCCAAAGTGCAGGTATTTGTGTCTCACAAACTTCCCTCAGCAGGCTCGGGACTGTGTGTGAGCACGTGTGTGTGAGCACACGTGTGTGTGAGCACACGTGTTGGCAGCACTTTGCCCTTTGCCACCACCGTGACCGGCAGCATCCCTGGGGCAAAGCCAGACGGGAGGGCAGGGCAGGGAGTAGCCACAAGCCCCAGTTTTCTTTGGTGTACTTTCTCACACCCCTGGTTCAGAAAGAAGTCAGCCACAGTAGGGAATAACAGCGTGGGTGACTTAAAATATTATGGCTTAAATATTAGCAAAGGAGCCTGAAAGCCATGGGGTCCTTCAGCACAGCTGCTGCGCATTTCATCCTTCGGGCAGTGCTCTTGGTCACACTGGTGACTGTGGTTTGTCCCTGCACCTCTTACGTACCTCTGCCTGCAGGACAGAGGCATCAGCCTCGTGCCCGGGGGAATCGTGCTGGCTTGTCCCCGGGGGAAGGAGGATGGGGCCCGAGCGCTACTGGAGCTCAGGAGGAGGCTGAATGCTGGGCCAGTGAGCTTCCCAAGCTGGGTATTGAAGACACAAGTGCTTGGCCTTCATCAGCACTTCTGGCTGAGCTGAAAAACTTCAGACCAGAACTATGTAAGCAGGTTCACTGACACTTTTTTTGGACTGTGGAAGCAAGTGTGGAGTGGTGGGCCAGGTTATTTGGTGACAAAGCAGAGGGGGACACACTAAAAATTACAGCTACAGCCCTGGACCGTTGCAGGCCAATGAGCCCTGTGAAGGATACAGTAGCTGTGCTGTCCCATCTGGAAGCATGGTCAGGAATTTCCCTCCGTGTTTGTAGTATTTTTCCAACAATTTATTCTTCACCACCTAAGATTGGGTAAGAAACGACCAGGTGGATGAGAGCAGCCCTGCACCGAGTGTCCATTAGGTTGGGCAGGGGCTGGGGTCCAGCCATTGCGGAGCACAGATGTGTCTGAGCGCCGCCTGTAGCTGTCAGCCAGCAGCCACTCACCTTTCCACCCACGAGGGTAAACTCACAGCAGGTGACACTGCAGGAGACAGGCTCCTCCTTGGCCTCTGCTGCTGTCTTACTGGGCACCAGTGTCCGGCCCATGGGTGCTGGGGGCTCCTGAGAAAGCAGGTAGGAAATAGTGCCATCTTGGCTTGAACCTGGAGAGCAGAGGGAGGGCTGTCTACTTTGTGTAAAAGAAGGTGCATCTCAACTTGCATGTAAATAAGGAAAATTGTCATCGCTTTTATAGAATGTGTATTGAAAAACCTGTGCCAGCGTGAGGCTGCCTGGCACCTCTGCGGGGACCTCGCAGCTTGGGGGAGTGGGAACTTCTGGCTGAAATGCTCCACCCTGGGACTCAGTCTCATGATATTTTCTGTCTAACAAGGACAGTGCCTAGCATTTCAGAGAACAGGATTATGAGAAGAGACGTCGTATTTTCAAATACACATACATGCATATCTGTGTGAGTGAAGAGTGACCGGTTTTGGCTGGCACTCGGGGCTCCATGCTCTGGCAGCCTCGGTGCCCTGCCATCCTCTCTGGAAATACGCCTGTGTTGTAAGTCTAGTTCATCTGTTCTTAGTCAGAATGCCTTTGATTTTGTATCTAGATCCAAAGGGCCGCTCAGTCATTGGCCGCCTGGGCTAGGAATTAGTGCAGTAGTCACCTGATTAGGCAAAACGTTAATCAACCTCATTCTGGCAGTTCCTGCCTTCCAAGGGCTGGGCTTTGCCAACTTACTATTCTCTAAGGTCTATTTCTGTACATCTCAGCTGAAACGTTCAGATAGAAATACTGCAGGTCACAGCACGGAGATCCTCTGTGCAAGGGGAATGCAACAGCTTCTGGGTTTTCATGTAAGGGATTATTTAGTCCTTCGGTATCTAATTTAATGGGATTACACACTTGACAATGAACGGACATGCTGCTGTCTAAATCCTCCTGTTCAATTAGAGAGCATTAGAGACAAGCAATTCCACTGAATTCAGTGTTGTAATAAATAGGCAAATAAATGCAAACTCACCTCCAGCTGCAGTCGTGGGCTCTGCTGCCAGGAGAGCGAACTGCCTGGCCATTTGTCTCTTCAGCTGCCTGCAGAGTGAAAGCACTCCTGACGAACACTTTCACGCTCTGAGAGCTACAACTACTGGATACCTTTGCTGTGGGCACATTTCTGAATCTGGTTTTCTCTCCACTTGCATAATTTCAAATAACAGAGGCAACAGAATATTGACAAAATAATAACGTCTCAGCAAAAAGGACTTGCTGCAATACAGAGATTTCAGTGATCAGACTCCATGATTGCAATGGCATCAACAGCAGAGCTGAATACTGTAATTGATTTTGTATCAAGATTTTATGGAAAAGAGAAGGAGAGGTGCCCACAGGATCAAGAAAACTCCTCTCCATTAGCATGTTCCCTGTTCTTCTTCCTAGCTTCCTACAAATGCAGCAGTGTCTGACCGTGGCCTTGGTTTAGGCTCTGTACACAATATGAGGCACTCGCGCTGCCAGACTGCAAAGGATATTCAAGGAGGCTCACGGTTTCCTGCCAGGTAGGCTGATTTACTTTACTTTAAGCTTATGCCATAGGCTTAGATATTTGTGTAAGCTTTGGGCCTCCTGCTAGCAGCCCAACAGAAGTCAAACTGGCAGAGTTCTGACTCTGGCAACTGGAATCCAAATATGTGTCACAGTTTATGCAGGAAAATAGAGAAATACAAATTCAATCTTTGTTTCAGCACCGGAGGTAAGTGTGAGACCCAAACATTATCCCTCCCACAGCTGCAGTTGTGGTTTTGGCTCTGCCTGTCTCTAGATACTACGTCTGTCAGCAGCAGAATTTGTGCTTGACTTGGCACAGACCTCGCCACCTTCTGTGCATCCTGAGGAAAGCCAAGAGGGTCCAGGTAGAATACGAACTTGTCTTGCTGAAAGCACATTTTTTTTTTTCTTTTTCATTCCCTCTTGTTGCAGTTTAATTTTCTTAAATCTCCTCCCTCCAGAGTTGCCTGCTGCTTACACAGACCTGATCCCCAGTTCTTCCAGCAGTCACATCAGAGTACCTCTGGTACGCTCTCTCCTTTGACCTGTCATCCTCAGTGCCCTGGGACTCTTGAGGACCCGCAGCAGTGGGGATGCTCCGGGCGCCTTCGAGGTTCCTCTTCTCATTCACAATGAACTCGTAGAGGTCTCGACTGCGCTCACAGCAGAATTCCTGAGAGGCGGAAGAGCGGTGCAGTGACGGGAGCCAGCCCTTCCCAGCACACCACTGGGAGCCTTTCGCCAGCTTACCCAGATGTTGTCCTGCGGCAGGGGGAACGGCCGCAGCAGGCTGCCGCAGTGCTCGCACCTCGGGGCAGGGTCCTCCTCTGTCTGAAGGGAAGTGGGGAGAGAGAATATGGGGGGGGATGCAGATATTATCTTGGGAAACAGGGTTCTGCTCCAAATGCAGTGTATGAATCTGCCAAAACGGCTCTGTGTCTGTTATGTCATGGAATGACTTAAAACATGAAGTTCAGGAAATCACCAAAAAGAAAAGCCGATCTGCAGTAAAAGAATAAAGAAAAACCCTCCAAGAAATGGAATGGCTGGACTATTTGTGAGACCCATCCCTTCCCCAGGAAAGCTCCAGAACACTACGGTTGAGTGCTCTGACTTATTAACCCTTTCAAATACATCGCTGGGGCTTTGGAAGGAAAGCGCTCCCAGACTGCGGCACTGTTGATCACAGGAAAACCTGTGGGGAATGTCATGAGGAACCCGCAGCAGATGTGTTGACAAAAGAGCTGAGTGTATTTGACCAGGCCCAAATCACATCTGCTTCAGGATGTGCCTTGGCAACGGGTACTAGATACGGTGAAAGAAATACCTGTTTTGAAAATGCATTTTGAGTCTGAGTTGCAGGTGATGCAGCTGCCCACAGCAGCCGGATGGATTCGTGCCCGAGGCCTCTGCTCCTGAGGGCAGCGCATGCTGCTCAGCTCCCTGGTGACAGCAGCCATCCCACCACTGCCACCACCACAGCCAGGGGTGGGGGGTGCCTGCTCCAGGTGCTCGGCTGCTGCTCCTCACTTACACCCTATTTACTGTGCTTAGTGCTTCCATTCACATCCTTTTCTGAACACAATTATTGATTTGAAATACTTGGCTTCTCCAGAGTGTAGCTCCCAGAAATTCCTGTGCTCCCCACCTCACACCTAGGATTGACCCTCCGATGGTGTTACTCTGCTACGGGTTACGGGGAGCTCTATGCCCTGCTCCTGTTCTTTGACTGTATACCCAGCATGTATATAAATTGAGTGTTGTAGGCAAAGGGCAAAATCTTCTGCTAGGAGATCCTCAGCACAGGACACGGTGGGAGAGGAGTCACACAGCCTCTCACTGTCTGGGTGTGCACAACAAGCACCATTTCAACAGCCTCACAGAAGAAAAGTCCTTTCATAACATAGCCCTTTCATTTTCAGCCCTCCTGCGCTGGCTTGGCAAAGGGCATTATTTTTATTTTTCCTGCATGACAGTCATAGGAATTCAAATAAACAAACAAACAAAAAAAGCCCCAGAGTGAGGAACACCCACCCCCGACTGACCTCCATCTGCGTGCTTGCCCATGAGGATTCGCGTCTGAAGGCCAGAAGTGTGGGTGGGCCAACGGAGGGCAGTGTGTGCAACGACTTCTCAAACAGCTTCACAAAATCTTCTTTGAACTCAAAGCAGAAAATACCAAAAGCAATGTGGGGTCATATCTTTGGTTAGGGGTAAAAATATTAAGCGTAAAATGTGCCTATGCAACCTGGATGTGTCCTTACCTCCATGTCACACAGAACCTCTAAGCTGCCGGACTCTTCTGACGGGGCTGCAAAGAACAGCGATAAGCAGAGTTACTGTGCAGCAGCTCTGTGCTTTCAGGGGGCTGTGCTGTGCTCTCGGGGAGCTGTTCTCTCAGGGAGCTTATCTCTAGACACATTTGGGTGCTCCCTTTTCCAGCACGACAACCTTTTTGTCACCAGCCACAGCAGCTGCCCCAGACCTTCTTGCCAGACCTGGTCCTACACTTTCAGAAGGGCAGCTCTGAACTCATGTGTGACCCTTCCCAAATGCCTGAGGGACTGCAGCCAGGCACTGACATCACATCAGGGCTTTACAAGATCATCCCACCGAGGTCATGGAGACAGCTTATTTCTTAAGGTCAGTCTTTAACGGGCTTTGCAGCTTCTAACTCATCTCTACCTACTGCTGCTGCACTCAAACCCAGGTCGATGATTTACCGCTGGCACAAGTCTGGTCATTCTGTACTTCGACCGTGACAGCGACGGTCATCCCAAGGACTCCTGAAGCTCCACCTAAAGTCCAAAGCCTACATTGTTTTTCTCCTGCGAACACATTCACTGCAACTTTCCAAACAACCGTAGAGAGCGATGTCCACCTGCCGCAGGCTGTCTCCTGCCGGGGTGGAGCTGCACACGGCTTTCCCCAGCCCTTCCAGCTGCTGTGCTGTGTTTTGTGCCCAGATCACTCCCCCTGCCCTCAGAGGCACATGAGATGCGGGAGACATTCTCCTACAGAGGAGAGCTGCCTGACATTGAAAATGAAGCGCAGAGGCCGTTCGATGTGGTGCCCCCAAGGGATGGGATCAGGCAGCGGCTCCCACCGACGTGCTGCCTGTCGAGGTGCAGCGCTGTGCAGGGGAGGGAGCTGGTGCCTCCAGCATGTGCCGGGATGACTCAGCTGAGCAGGAGCAAAAAGCGCTGATGTATTTTCATGTCTCCTTAGAGGCTTTGCCAGTGCCCCTCACGGGAATACAACGCGCTATTTCTGCCACGGCTGAGCACCCCTACACCCGCGGGCGGGCGGAGCGGCCCCGCACGCTCAGCGAGGACCCAGAGGTTCGTTAGGAAGCGGCTCTGCAGAGGAAGGGGGTCCTTGGGGGCTGCTCCTGGGCCTGCTGCGCTTTGCAAAAGGCTCTGCGGGAAACGGCAAAGCCACGCGCTACAAAAGGCACTGGGGCACGAAGCGGCTTGAGGGGCACTACAAGTCTTGATCAGAGCTGTTTCTTACTTGAGGTCCCGCAGGCGTGCGGGTGAGGCCAGCTGGCTCCGGGCTGCACCGGCCCCGAGGCTCCTGGCAGCTCCTGCGTCGGCGTGGGCTCGGCGTGGCCCGGCGGTCCCGTCGCCCTTGAGACACAAACCCACCTATTAGTCGCACGCGGTGACTCCAAAGTAGGTGCTGGTCACGATTATACTAATGAAGGAGGCTTTTCCAAATGTATTTAATTAACGATCCGCACGCTAAGCGGGGCTTGGCCGCAGCGTGGCTGTCAAAAGGCCCTTCAGCCGGCGCGGCCGCGGCCACTCGCCCGGTCACCGCTGCTCCCCTCCCGCAGAGTTTCGGTGACGGGGCCGGTTCGTTTCACGGCGCGGCTGGGACCCACCGGGGGAATCTCCGTCACCGGCAGCCGGCACCACCGGCCTGTCCGAGAGCCGGGGCGGCGGGGCCCGCCCGCCCCACCGGGAGAGGGGAGAGACCGCGCAGCGCTGGCCCGGCCCGGGCCCTCTCGCCCCGAGCCCCTGCGAGGCCGGCGGGCACTCGGCAGCCGCACGGCCCCTGCCCTGTCCCCGTCCCGCACCGGTCGGCCCCGTCCATGGCCCCGTCCTTGGCCCCGTCCGTGGCCCGGCGTTGGCGAGCGCCGTCTCCACGGCGACGCGGCGGGCGCGGGGGCTGCCGGGGCGGGGCGGGGGCTGTGCTTAAGGCGCGGAGCAGCGGGGCCGCTGCCTGTTCGGGGTTTGCTGCTCTCTCCGTGGGGCCGGCGGTTCCTCCCGCGTCTGGGGGAGCGGAGCCTCCAGAGCGGCCGAGCCCTGCCCCGCTGCGGGCCCCAGCCCGCGCCGCAGCTTCTGCGGGAGCGGGTCCGGAAGGGAAGCGCTGGTTGCGAACCCCGCGGGGTGTCATCTCTTGGGGCTGAGCTCCTGCGCGCGCCCGCGGCTCCTGCCAACGCTTTGTGCCGTGTGCGCGTTGTACGGCGGCCGCCGCTGTCCCCCGTGGGCCAGGCGCTGCTGAACCCCCCCAGGGAGCTCACCAGTGTTGCTTGGAGAACAAAATTAAGCAGCTTTCTCCAGGTACGTCATTTGCAAACAACCCCAGGCTTTGGAGTTAACATCGGACAACACGTACGTGCTACATCATCTGGGCAAGAAAGAGCAGCTGCCCGCCAAGCACGCGCGTGCTGCAACAAATTCAGTAAGTCTCCCGTTTTTAAAAATGGGAAGAACCTGTCGAGTTGCAGCCCCTGTGGCGCTAGTGCAGCGTTCGGACGCGCCGCTTGGCTGGTGCCCGTGCTGGTAGCTCCCAGTAGCACTGGGCTACTGGGGGATTGAGTCTGTGGCGGGCTGGAGCAGATCCCGCTGTCACCACGGCTCTCCCCGTGGGGCTGGGGGACGTGAGGGCCTGTGCCAAGGGCCCACAGCCTGGCAGTGGCTGGTGGGAGCCACCCATGCTGTGTCGTACGTTTGCTGTATGCTCATCGGTCCCCAGGAGACTTTGCATCTTTCTTTGTGTGGAAATTGTCAGGTTGCTTTGTTGAGGGTCAGGAGTTTTGTTAACAAAACTAGGCTGGCCTCAGTAACCTTTTTTTGAGTATTTTGCGGAGCTTTCACACCCTTGCCAACATGCTGCAGCTTTCCTCGGCCAGGTGCTGGTGCCCTGTGAGCCTCTGGCCCTCAGGCACTGTCCTCGGGAAGTCGAACCAGCTGCATAGGGAGGAAACCCCGAAACACTTGGATGGTATGCTGGCACGACTGTCACAAGCTCTGAAGAGGAAACACACAGCTGGCAGCACCCACCGAGGTATTCCTTATCCCAAATGCTACTTCAGTCAGAAAAGCTGCTGGGTGTTGGTTTGTTTTGGTTTTTTTTTTTCTGTGAGATGTAACAGAAGTTTGCAGGCCCTTCAGAACTGAGTGGTGTGGAAAGACCAACTGAAAGTATGTGCTAACATCTGACATGGGTTCTAATGGAATTAATTAGTGCCTCGTTACTTAACACTGCTACAATCAGAGACATGCTTCAGAGTTTGGTTTAGTAGAAAAAAGCTCTTGCATCCCAACTGTCACTAAGAAAAATTACCTTTCACTATAAATAGGCTGAAATAGGGGAAAATGAGTCAAATCCTTAGGAATTCTTGCTTAACAAGTTCTGCTTAAAGCATGGGTGGTAACACCTGTCGGAGCCAGGGCTTGACTTTGATCCTGCTTAAGCAGGAGTAAGTTGGTTCACTGGGCTGATGCCACGGGAGCTCCACTTGTGTGGGGTGGATGAGATCTAATGTAGGGTCGTTGCAGGAACCGGCTATGAAAAGATTAGAGTAGTTCATTGGGAGTTTTTATTATTCTGTGGTCACTTCCAAATTCTCCAGCCTGGCTGGAACAAGCTGCCCTCTGCTCAGGTCATTCTCTTGTCATTGTCTCGTGGGCTCTTCTGGGGGCTGCCTCCAGGCACTGGGTGATGTCTGCATAGGTCTCTGTGTCCTAACGCTGAAGAGCCTTCCTGGGGGATGCCGCTAGGGCTGCTGTTTCTCCCTGTGTATTAGATTTATTCGCACCTAAGCCTCACCTGTCACTTTACATGTATTTTTCCACTATTGTGAGGCTTTCTACAGATGAGTACCTCAGGGGACCGCATTGCCTCACTGCTCCCTGCTGCTTCTGAACAGCAAACACCCTGATACTCAGCAAAGCCACCTGTGGGACCCGAGGCTTTTCTCGAATAATTCAGACAGAAAGCTCTGGTTGCAGAGGGGCAGCTGCAGGCAAATGCAGCTTTGGGTTTGCACGAGCCAGGCTGTCACTGTTGCCCCTGGGACTCAAATCTGCACCCAGTTCCCCTGCTCCTCCATGGCAACAGGGCTGGGGGTGGCGGGGGCGAGCACCCCTCAGGGGTCCAGCTGCTCGACAGGGTGAGATGGCCTGTGCCGGGAGAAGCCCAGCAGATGCAGTGAGGCAAACTAACCAGGAAGCAACACTATCTTAGCACAGCAGGCTATGCAGTGTAGTTTTTGCAAAGTATTTATTACAAAATAAAAGTAAATATGGCAACAGAACTTAAATAGCAAATGACGTGACACTGGCCATAAAGCTCTTGCTCTATTATTAGTTTCTTACAATAGTCAAGTATGTCTCCAAGGGAAGCTGCGCGTGGACAGCTTGGGTATATTTCTGTATTATTGGCTCTAGCTGTTTGAGATACATTAGATGTGTGCCTCCTGCTTTCACCTGTACCTGGCCGTGAGCAGCTGTGCTGATCCCCCTAAAACAGGCAGAAGCCTGCAATTCCCACCTCCTGTGAAGCCTCCTGCTCTACCCCAGCCCCTCCTCCCCTCCCTTCTTTTAAAAGCACAGCAATCGATCCAAGGCCCATCCCTTTTTTAGCAAGGTAGCAGGAAATGGAGTTTTCGGCACTAAAGTGCCTGTTGTTCCCCTTTGAGTCACAGCCTGCCTTTGGAGAGGTTGCTTGGGTTTCCGTCCTTTCCCACCTACTAAAAACTGTTATTAAAGCTTGCCAGTGAGGGAGCTACGCTGTGTTACTGCTGAAAGGGCTTTCAGGTGTGCTCCAAACAGGAATGCAGTCCTTCCAGTCTCTTAAGCCACATGTCAAATGGAAGCACTCTTTAAATAAAATACAGTTAAATTAAGAAAGGTGACTGTGTGTGGGGAATCTTCCTAAGGCACCCGAGAATTTTAAAAGACCTTTTCCCACTTGTACTACTTACAGGACACTCTAGTTCCTCTTCTCTCCACAGTTAAAAACGTTGGCTAGTTAGGAACCTTAGCATAGGTGATGACACAGTAGTTGAGTATCATTAAAAAAAAACCCAAAAATAAACAACAACAACAAAAAAACCCAAACAAAAAAAGCAAAACAAACAAACCCCTAACAAAAAAAAACCAACCCCAAAAAACCAAAAACCCAAGAAACCAAACCAACAAAGAAAAGAACAAAAAGAAAACCGTAGGTGATGTAAAGCGCTCTGTCCAGCAGCCCGGGGTTCTCTAGTTGTGCCGACACGTCACGGACAACACGTAGAAATAGTCACATTAATGCCGAGGTTGCCGTTGTCGGCGAAGAGGTGTGCTATGGCCGTATCAAAAACGAGGCAGTCGCTGTTGTGGGTGGCAGCAGCCACCCCGTCGTGGATGGAGCGCGGCGTCGCCTCCCAGGTCAGCCGGCGGCGGTTGCCGTTCAGCTCCAGTCTGTAGGCAAAGTTCTCTGCTTGCTTACGGGTGCCGATGAGCAGCACAATGGCAAAAAACTGCTGGTGACCTTCATACTTCTCTTGTTTCTCCAGCACCAGCATGAAGTGGTGGCCAAAGCACGACTGCATCATCACCCAGTCCACCGCCCCCGGGAGGTTAATGTCTGTGGCCAGAAAAACGATGTCTTCTCCCTGAAGGGTGGTGATGCTTTTGTGGGCGTGCATGAGGTGGGACATCACTGCTTCCAAGGACCCCTGCCACTTACAGGAGGTACCAGGGCACGGGCAGGAGTAGGGGCGATACTCGCAGATGTCTTCGTGTTCGGGCTTTTCTGTGTGGTGGAGTGTCAGAGAGCAGCCGGTTGTGGCGTACTGGAAAGAGACCAAATACAAGCTGTCAGGGAAGGCACCAGCGTTTGTTGCTCCCACCTGTCAACTGGGAACACTGGTGATCAAACAGAATCCTTGTTCTCATTAAACATTTTACATTAGATACTTCTATTTGGTCATGGAGTCAGAGCTGAGCTTTACTTTTCACTTAAATGTATTATTGTCTTTTGTGGTGTGTGTTTTGTTTTGTTTTTTCTCCTAAAGCAAGGCCCAGATCAAATGGACTGTAAGGCTGAGCTGTAGTTAAATTTGCTGCTGTAGCTAGATCTGATCGGTCTAGGTCAGCTGAAGCAGTCCTGGCTTGGATTTTCCTTTTCTTTAAAAAGAACAAAGGATTCTAGTTTCAGCAAGCAGCTACTAGAGTCAAGTACTTTTAATAGATGTACCTTAGCACCGTCGCTGGGCAAACGCGCTCCCATTAAATCCAAATGCAGATTCCCCACGGCTTTTTTTAAACACTGGAACAGTTTCAACACTGCGCTTGTGAGAAGTGGAAGGAGAGAGGAAGACTTTTCACTGAGCATAAAGCTATCATGCAAATGAGTTCATCTAACTTCTCTTAATGTCATTGGGCAACTTAGAGGGTTAATTTGCTTTAAAACTGGAGGACACTTCTCCTTTTTCTACACTCCGTGCTGACCATGCTGCTTTCAGGCTACCCCAGTGGGAGGAAAAGTCTCTCCTGTTCTCCCCAAGAGCACAGCTCCCCCAGGCTGCAGGTGTCTGGTGACAGCAGCACCACTGCCAGCGCTGTCACGCGGGGTACAACACGTGTGCGTGGCTGCTTAGGCTGCCATAACACTTCCTTGAGGACAGACATGACCCAGGTATAAATAATTATTTTTGGGCTAATATATGTGCCAGGAGTTTTGGCACAAAGGGTTAAACGCCCAAGATGCAAATCACCCGTGCTGCACTGTGCTAGGAATACTGGGACAAACTCCATTGCCTGCTTCTGAGGAGATGCTTTTGTGAGCTGGACAGAGTTAACGGGAGCCTTCACTTAGGGTGTCTGCCCTGCTGCCTAGTCCTCAGCTAACAGCTTTATTGCAGGGCCCTGGGGTGGAACAAGGCGTCCTCCTGCCAAAGGCAGAAGACCCATCACGGTGAACGTGTGGTCTGCCTCGTCTGCCGCGTAATGCACCCGCCCAGCTGCCTGTGCGCTTCCAGCCCTGCTGGTGGTTCCCCCGGTTGTGTCCCCGTTAACGCTGCTGTCATGTGAGGATGAGGAGCAGCTCGGAGTCCGGCTTCATTAACAAAGAGTAAGAATGTACTTTCTGATGGGGACAACCTTTTGAGCAGGGCCTGTTGGGACAGGACAAGAGGTGATGGTTTTAAACTAAAAGAAGGAGATTTGGACTGGAGAGAAGGAAGAATCTTTGGATGCTGAAGGTGGTGAGAGCCTGGCCCAGGCTGCCCAGAGAGGTGGTCACTGCCCCATCCCTGGACCCATCCCAGGTGAGGTTGGCCTGGGCTCTGAGCACCCTGCTCTGGTTGCAGATGTCCCTGTTCCCTGCAGGGGCTTGGACTAGAGCTTTAAAGGTCCTTTCCAACCCAAACCAGGCTGTGATTCTATACAAACTGCTGATGGGACAAAACTAGCTACCTATGCAAAAGTGACCGGCGGTGGCTACGGAAGCATGTGTGTAAGAACAAGATAAACAGCGGTGGCTTTGCCCTTTGCTATGAGACACACTCGTGTTCGTGTTCTAAACCATCGCTGCTGGTTTTGTTTGGTAGGAGACCTGCCAACAGCAGGAGACCGTCAACAGCAAAAACTGATTTGCTGTCTTCAGGCTGCTTGTCCAGTGTCGTTGGTCCTTATCGTGCCCGTCCAGAGCCCGGTTTGTGTCTCCCTGTCTGCAGGTTGTACGTCACCTTGGAGCTACTTGGCCTGTGCACCTTTTCCACCCCTGCTGTGTCCCTGAGCCTGGGAGCCAGGGCTGTGCTCGGTGTTCGCTGCGTGGGCTGCTGTGACTGTTCTCTATGTTTCCATTTGCCTTCTCATCACCTCCAGTATTCCACACTGGAATACTATCTATTTGTTGTCACGGTCATTTGTTTAGCTCTGTAGTCTCCTTCCTGAGAGGGAACGGCCAGCTCAGCTCACACGTGACCTCCCATGCCATGCTTTTGCCACGTATGTCGCTCTGCATGTGCTGCTCTGCACTTTGCCAGGACAGCTTTCTGAGTGTCCTAAAGCACTCAGAAGACATCAGTCAAGATTGAAAGTGCTCAGCAGAGGCAGGTTGGTATTAGCCACCCTGTGAATGAAGGCAGCAGGGACAGGACTAAAGTACCTTGTCTGAGCCACATAGGAAATCAGCAGCAGAGAGGGGAATCACCTGCCAGGCCCAAATCCCTCCTGCTCTGCCCAGCCAACTCTCCCCTAGGACAGGAGAAGCTTGAGACACAAGCAATGCTTCTGGAGCACAGTGTCCCGACAGCTCCTGTGTCTGTCGGCAGCACTGAGAGGAGCCCATGCTGGCTCTGTGTGTGCAGGCAGGGTGATGTAAGCAGACCTCTGTGTGTAAGGCGGGTTTGTTCATTTAAAAACAAACTGCATTTTTATCAGGGGAAAAAAACCCAACACGCCACTTTATCTGAGTCTGTTATGTCTCAGAAATAAAAAGCGTGATCTTGTTTACATTTAGTATGTTTGCTTAAAATCTTTAAAAAGATGTCTTTTATAAAAAAAAAAGCTCTGAAGAGGCTTTAGAGGCAGCGTGGGACAATGTACAGAATAAGTGTTCTACAGGAACAACACAAATTGCAAATCCTGTTTGCTTACAGGGGGAACCTGCCCTGCTTTCCCGGGGCCCAGGGGGGTAGCAGCAGGACACAGAGTGGTTCCACCTGCCTCCTACCACCTGGCTAAGGAAAAGTGAAGTGCTTAGTCTGGTATTATTTGAGACTTTGTAGTTGATAATGTCTCACTGTGCCTTCCACTCTTCCACAAAGTGTTGGCTGTGAGGTGCAGAAGACTTCCATGAAGCAAAGTGTAAGAGAAGAGTGCAATGAATTCCCTTTCCTTCCAGAGGAGCAGAACCTTCTGGAGACTGGGGAGCATGGCAGTGTCTCCAGGTAGGGATGGCTGTGGTCAAGGCTTGTGGAAGACCCTCTTCGTGCGAGGTGTGTGTCCAAGATGCAGAGCATCGCTGCTCTCAGAGAGCTGAGGGATGGGATTTCTGTCCCCTGAACGCACAAGCCCATGTCATTAGATTATTTTTTTTTAATAATAAGTATAAAAGTAATTTCCTTTATTATAAGTAGAACCTAGTGTTAGGTTGAATTAATCACAGCAGTGAGAATCTACTGGGGTACCTGTGTTGGAGGTTTTGGGTGTTATTTTTCTTTGGTTTGGGTCGTCCCCCCCCATCCCATATTGCTAAAAGTCACCAACGGAGTTGCCCAGCTGGGCTGCTACCGGTGTGTAAAAAAAAAAAAAAAAAAAAAAAAAAAAAAGCACCAAATTTGCTGTTGGATGTCCTGTCCTTCGTGCTGGGATAGTCTTTGCCCATGTATGGGGGAAGGCAAGTTCTGCTGTAACTGAACTGGGGGCAGGAACTGCTGATGGTTTCACACGGCGTGTTTGAGGAGCACTGCTCCCACCCACGTCACTTCCATAGCCACGCCAAGATCACTTGAGCATGAACATCTTTATCAAGTCCCACCATAAGAGGTGGGCAGGGTGTGGGTCTCAGTAACGCTCGTGGCTGCAGGAGGCCCACGGCTCTGGGACGACAATGAGCACACTCACAGCTCCACTTGTTTCCCTGGAGGCTTTGGGTGCAGTGGTTAAACTGAGAAACGCCTCTCGCACCCTCTGCTGCTCAGCAGCCAGGTCGTGGCTCCGGGCTTCACAGCTAACAATTGCAGAGCACCTCACCCGGCTGCTGCACAAAGCCATGCTGCTGTCTGCTCAGGAAGCTTTCAATTCATCAGATCTATTTTCCCTCAGAGCCAGCATTGCACAAAACCCCCAAAGCGATGGAAGAACCTGTATCCAAATGAAGTCAGCTTCCTAACGTGGGAGCACCTTTCATATTATTTTCACTTGCACTTATAAATAAGATCAAAGAAAACAACTAATTCCTTCTGGCACTCATTAAATTGGAGTTTGAGTGTTTATGATGTGCATTTTATCTTCTATGGATTGCTTTGAGCTCCAAAAGCATTGCAGATTTTCAGTAACTTTACAATGACTTTAAGACCTAAATCTTCACATGGGTTTTTCTTCCAGAAGCCCTGTAAAGCTCAGCAATGCAGTAACTGTAATTCTTTCTTAAAGCATTTTGAGAAGAACAGCCCTCAGTGCAGCTCTAGCCCCGGGCAACACCAGCTCCCCGTGTTCTGTCGGCTGGGTCACATCCCAGTCCTACTTACTTGAAGTACCATGCACAGCTCTGTGGAAGTGCAGGGACCTCCTCTGGACAGACCATCGTCTCTGTTCTTTCACGTTTGCTGGAGCTCTGACTTGCTCCCCTCCCTCCCTCCCCACCCTCGCCGACAGCTTACGTCAGGTTCCCTTAACGTGGTGAAACCCACGGGTGAGTCAGAGCAGGGCCGGGCCCCGGCGCGCGGGGAGGGGGTTCTCCCGAGAGCCCGGGTGCCGCTGCAGCCCCCGACGGGCGCCCACCTCCGAGGGGGCACGGTGGGTCACCTGCCCCCTCCCTGCCTGCCACCCGCCCAACACCGACCGCGAATGACGGCCCGCTGCGTGTTTCTGGCCCCAGAAGAGCGAAAAACACTGAAGGGTGCCAATTTCACTCCGCGGCTCTCGGGAACGGTGGAAGCAGCAGAGCACGAATCGCTCACGGCAGAAAAACATCCACATAAAAGAGAGGGCGTGCGGGGGAGGAGGAGCAGAGACTTATTTACGGTTCTGTGAGATGCTTCTGGGTGCCCGACGAGCAACCAGCTTTGCAAACCTGACCGGCATCCGTGGCCGGGTCCTGATGCCGGGGGCCAGGAAGCCCCAGCACTCGGATTTCTGCTCGTTGTGCCAGTTACCCCAGGGGCACCCCCACCGCCGCCGAGCCCCCGCTCTCAGCCTGTAGAGGAAGACCATGGGCAAGGCCAGCTCCCGGGGGTGGGGTATCTACTGAGTATGCCTGTTAAGAGGGAGAGCAGGGGGGTCCTGGCCCGCCCCCAGCGCGCCCCTTACCTTGCAGGGGAAGAGCACGGCCGAGGCCACCTTCTCCATGGCCAGGTTCCTGATACTGGGGCTGAGGGAGCCCCGGCAGGTGGGGCAGAGGCTCAGCTTCTGCCGGCATTGGTTGCAGACCAGGTGCCCGGCCTGGCACTGCAGGATGGGCGGCAGGACATAGTCGAAGCAAACCGGACACTCGAAGAGGGAGGTCAGCTCGTGGTGCTGCTGCGGCGGCTGCGGCTGCGGCGGGGGGGGCGGCGGCGGCGGG
>JANHGN010000267.1:0-12633 GCA_024605025.1 Megaceryle maxima
TCAACTCACTTACGACTGCAAATTGCTGATTAAGGAGAATATCCAATCTGTTTGGAGATATATTTGTGTGAAAGATGCTAAAGAAAAAACAGACTTTAAAAGTATTATCATCAAAAGCCATGTATTACACTGTGTTCTAACTAAAGAATATCACAACCAGCAGGCACTCCTACTCCAGCTCCCCCTGAAAGAGGTTACGTTCATTTATGAATGGCTGGTTTTCACCCCAAAGGCAGGCTACAAAATCCAATGCTATGCTAAAACAATGCTCCCAATTAAAGTACTGGGCCTCAATGGAAGAGTTCAAAACATTTAGCAGTGCTTTCTGACACTTCTACTGCTGGAAATGCAGCCAGCCATGTGAAGCAGCAATTCCTCCAGACCTTTGGGAATCCAGCCATTTCAATTTTGCTCCTGCTCATCATATGCTCTCAAAAGCCCCATGAGAATCACAGAGCCATCAGGCATAGGGAGTGTACCTTCAGAGACTATAATACAAGACAATGAGCTCTTTGGGAAACAACTGGTTTTTCATTTCTGCTTGTGTCATATATGGTGCAAGAGTGCAAGTGTCACAGCCCCAGGCCTTGACTTGACAGCTTCTAGGTATGACTGAATTACTTAAAAAAAATATATAATCAACACCATACAGTGCAGGCTGCAAGTGTCATAAAAATGTCTACAGAAATATGTTGGCACCTCTCTGTACTTACCTCAGGTGGGATAAGGAAAGAAAACTAAAAAGATTTACCATAGTGAAATTAGTGTGAATTTATGAAGTGCGTTTATTGTTGTGGGCAGGGTTCTGGTTTGGTTTTATTTGGGTTTTTTTTCTTGTTTCTTTGCTTCTAATACCCCTGATCATCAGCCTTCTCTTCAATTACTATGCCACTTCTGCAAAAGGAGGTATGAAAAGTTCCTTTTGACATAGGAGTTAGTATTAAGGTAAATGCATCTCTGTCTTCAAAGAAAGGAATATTGTACGTAAGAATAAGGGAGACAAATTATCCAGACCTTTGCAGTATGAATATGAAATAGCATAGATAAGATTTCAGATGCTCACTGATGACTTTGAATCATGAGATCATGATTGTTGGAGGTATATCAATTTGGTACCCACAACTTAACAGACTGGATTTTTTATTATGAAAACAAAACAAAACAAAACAGTTTTCCAAGTAGTGTAGGTGGCTTTTTTTTTTTTTTGCTGTGGAGCAGACCTTTTGTTTGCATTCTATTTGTCTAATTAAATCATTCTGGTATTCCTTTTAAACATGGTTATGTAAGTAACCTCTCTTGTCATTGCCCTACAAAATAAGGCTTCTGCAGGTGTTTTGTGGAGGAACCAAGATTTCTTTAAAAGACCTGAACATTCTGGAACAGATCTGAGACTGCCAAACAGGGGAGGGGGAAGGGGAAAAAAAAAAAAAAAGGAGTTGCAAGAGGTAGAAGATGCAGTAGACAAGCAGAATAGAACTATCTAGCTTGATAAGAGAAGGTTAGGTAAGGGAATTTCTTACAGATTTCTTGGGAACCATCTACTGTTAAAAACTTTTAAGAAACTAAGTTAATTTGGGTAATAAGAGCACTCCACTGCAACCCCTTAAAATACTGCTCTTAAAAACCCCAAAAAAGACAGCTAGGAAATAGATGGACTAATCTGTAATCGACAGATACACCGGGTAATTAATTATTAAATCACATGCTACTTGTCAGCTGCAAATGGAAGGCTTATACATAATTTAAGGCTGTATTTTAAGCACTATTGAGCCTTCTGCTTGACATATCTAATTTTCCTCCAGCTATTGCTCCCTCCCAAAAGGCAGGACCTGTAGCCTATCTTTGCCCAGTTTTAACAGCTAGACTGCTTATTTTCTAGACATGTAATTTTATACACCCGTTCATAGTTGTTCTACTCCTTTCCCCACAGATGGACAGCACCAGTGAGGCCACTATCAGCAGAGAGACAATACTGCATGAAATAGAACTGGAGGCTTATTTAAAAGAGACAGTGTTGCCATTCTTAAAAATATATGAACCAGAACTGTCTTCCTGAGGCATCACCAGTGCCAGGATGTACCTTGAACTGGTATATTTAAAGTCCACATTATATTCTCTTTTTCCAGATCTAGCTGCAAAGACCCCCTATTTTGCTAGGCCAGGTCAGAGTGGCATGACTAGTTCACTTCCATTTTCCTGCCTAAACAAGCTCAACAGGGTGTTTTTTTTCTTCACTTACTCTGGAGATGGTCAAGGGCATGTTGAAGTCCTTGCCCCCTTGCAGTCGGAAACCCCATGGTCCAGGTCCATTCAGAGTCACGCTGTAAGCCATTTTGTACCTCTTTCACAAGGCAAAAAGGCACTGCAGAACAAAAGGATGGGGTAGACAGAGAAAGTGTGAAAAAAAAAAAAAGAGAGAAGAGTTTTATATATCAAAAGCAATTCTCTTTCTGCCTTGCCTGTTCAGTCCTGCTCTGATAGCACCTAAGAATAGATGGGAGCTATAATGCAGATCCTGATATCCCAGCTGAGTAGGGCCCATAAAAGGTTTGTAACCAAACACCTACTATGCAAAGACTTCATGACTCAGAGGTCTAATATAGCCCCTGGGGAAGGGGACAGATCCTTCTAGGCTTCTCAAGCCCCTCTTCATGCTCAGTTATTTTATGGGCCAAATACAGTTTGTCATAAAATAAACAAACAAAATCCCATGATAAATCCCAAACACTCAAATCTCTTTACTAACCTGTTAACAACAGGTTACACCCATTTGTAACCTGCTTTAGAACAGACGTTTATTGCACCTGTGATATATACTGTTCTAGAAATGAGCTCTTTTTACATAGGTCTTTCCATATGTAGCAGGAAAGGCACCAAAAAAAAGCACTTGCCTTCTTTTGAATTGGTTTGTTAAACCGAAATAAATGTACTACATGCATTTGGCACCACAAAAAATTCCCCACAATTTCATGTACGGCTCTTGGTTCCATAGCCATTGCTTTCTCAGGGGAAAATTTATTATCTTTGAATGCAGAAAGAGGTAGGAGTTATTTGTAATCACCATTTAATTTCTGTGGCAAAAGCACAGTTTCATTACATACCCACCTCATTATTTCCATACAAGTCTTCTAAAGTCATGACATTTAAGTGGAAGGCTAAGAATACAAATAACTAGCTAACTGCTTCCCTAATTTGTTCCTTGATTTTTCATAATTTATATTCCAGTTGTTAGGTGCCTGATCAAACTTTATGACCCTTGTTATAAAACCATAAATTTTGGACAAACAAAATCACATAATGCACTGGAGTGAGGTAGCTCAGTTTGAACTTTAATAATAGGTCACTCTGCCCACATGCCTACCTTAAAGCATGATAAAAAAAGGATGGGGAAATGGCAAAGAGGAAACACTGCCAAGGCTTCAGTCTTTATCTGAAGAGATGGTCAGTAACTTCTCAAAATCGTGAGGCAGTATAAGTGTTTGTTTAACATTCACAGTAGCAGAAGAGCCATTTGTACAAGGGAATAATTAAGCTCTGAATAGACACTAGACTGGCCCACACAACCATCTTTTTAGTCAGGGGTCCAAATGAAACCACAGCAATTCACCAGGATTTGAATGAAAGTTACACTAAGCCAGTAGAACTGGCCCAAACCATAGCCAAATCAAAGAGCAAGACAACTTGAAAAGAAATTGGGTTTAGGATGTTTCAAATACCTCTAGGACACATTTACATTAACAGAATTTGTAATGTACTCTGTACAGGTCCAGAACCAGTGATGTTTGGATGACGACTTTGAAGGGAGACAAAATTGAGTTGCGCCACTTCAAATGTCAGAATTTTTAGGCTTGCCAATTCACCTTGTAGGTCTCTTTCTAGACACGAGTCCTGTGTTGTTCTAAAAGAGGTCACATGCGTACACAGAAGATTGAAGGTAAATTCTCAATGTGTTATTCCTTTCCTTTTCCTAGGAATTCTTTGCTGGTTTTTTTTTAGTGCCTTCTCTTGGCTCTATTTCAAAGATTCAGGAGAATGAAATAAAAACAGGAGTAAGATAAACTTAGCAAGTCATTACTTCACTAGTAACGATATTATCACAGAAAAAAAAAGTATTAGAAGAGAGGTTACATTTTCATGGACCATGAATTCAGTGCATGTTATTTTCCTGTACCTAAATCTTCAGCTATTTGTGTTAAAAAAAAAAAAAAAAAAAAAAAAAAGGTGGGGAGGTGGGGTAAGCAAAACCTAGAAGAGAATAAAACTGCCCAGCAAGCTGAATAGAGCTAGGTATTAAGAAACAGAGATGCTGTTTAATCAAGCACTATGTGTTTCTATCCTACTTTCAGTTGTGTAGCTGGCCATTTGCATATCAGTTCAGGACATCTGAAAGGATCTGAGAGATCCTTCAGGCTGGGTGGTGTACTAGGAAACCAGAGTGCTCATCTCATTAGGGGTACTGTCATTTGAATGACATGTTAAACTGAGGTCACTTGTTCTCACTCCTTTGGTTTCTGTGTCTGGGTGAACATTCAGAACAGCCAAGCACTTTTAAAAGGTAAGTGTAGAGAACCAGCATCCTGGCCCACGGTCCCCTTCAGCACAACAGGAGCACAGCTCTTTCATGTGCCTGCACTATCACTACTACATGCATTTCTGAGTAAAAATATTCCACAACTTCCCTTATCCAAGCCTCTCTGAAGTCCTTTCCCTCCTGCGTTTGTTTCCTTTCTGCCTGTCCAGGGAAACCTCTATGCCTAGTAATGAAGTGCAAACAAAAAAGGAGCTTATGCTGCAGTCACAGCTTCATTTGCTGGGGAAACTCTTAACATAGGTCTCACTCGTCTTCCACAGACTTTTAATACAGTCAGCCTCTAAATAAGAAAGCTAGTGATCCTCACGGATGACTATTTCAACCTGTCTTGTTTTAAAAGTTGAAAGACATGGGTGTTCTCAGTGTGTGAAACATGCAGAGCAAATCCAGGAACCGGACTGGTGCAGCAGGCACAGCGCTGTCACAGCTACCAGCACAAACCCTCCGAGAAGCCCGAGGATGAAATAAACTGCATGTATGTAACACACAAGCCCCTTGTTTTCACAAGTTCACGACATTTAGATTAGTTTTAAGTTGCTTTAGAGAGCTGCCTGTTAAACTGTTTCAAAAAAATCATGTTTTGTTTGCTCAGATAACAGTATTTTGCTTCTTTCAGTGTGCCTTCTTCCCTACATTCTCTAGGTATGTCAAAATCTAGGACTTGCTTACAGTTTCCTCCCTTCAAAGTGACTCTAAGTCAGATGAGGTCACTGGTGTAAGGAGTGACCTTCAAAAACATATTCCAGGGGCAGGGTGACATTTTCTCTACACATATCAAATCAGAGAATTGTCCAGAACTCACCAGGTCCCCCCAGAGCTGTCCCCAGCTGACTGATGGGAACAGCTGTGAGGGAGCTGGATGGGTACCAGGCTCTGGGAGCTCTACAGCAGAGGAGAGTGCTGCCACCTCCAGCAAATGCCTCAGAGCCTGAGCAGAGCCACCCTTCCACAACCACGTCAGAGACGTTACACTAGCGGAAACAATTCACACGTGCCAGGAGACCATATTGTATTAGAGTGAACTGACTTTAGGAAAGCTACAACTGCATGCTTGGGAGGGCAGTGCCATTAAGTGAATGAAATAAAAAAATGAACCTAGTACCAATGCTAAATTAAGGTGGAAGGAAGCAAGTCATGGAAATTACAATTGTTCAGGTTGCTATTTCATTAAGCCGGGCACATGACTCACCAGTTACATTTTAGCTGCAGTGATAGATGTGCTTATAGGAGAGCCCTGAATTACTGCTACTGCAGCAGCAAGGTTGGATCATTGGTATCAGTAAGCATTTCAGAAGTAGACTGCTTGAGCCTTTCACTCCTGGTCTGCAACAGACGATGCATCTTTGGCATATAAAGAGACACGTGCAAGGTCATGGCTTCAACAACCTTATGTTTTTTATTTAGGCAAATGAAAGGTGTGCCCTGCAGAGGAATAAACGATCATTTCTTGGATAAAAAAAAAAGGTTCTCAACAAGCTGTATAGACATTTCATTAAAAATAATTACAAAAAAGACAAAAGTATTGTCTGCCTTCGTTTCAGTCTCCCTCACCTGGGGGAGTAGCAGTATGAGAAGGCAGCACTCAGTTTTATGACAAACATGTCCTTTCTGTCCTGTGGATTCCTACGCTGTCCCCAGTAAGATGACCTACACTCTTTCAGAAGAGTGGAAAGGCGAGGAGAACGGGAAGAAAGGAACATGGAAAGAAACAACTCACCTAGAAGCATGCATGAAGACACCCCCCAAGCTTTGTACCAGACGTCTGAATGTGCAATCCCAGAGTTTTCAAGACATTTTGAGAACCCAATTTAATTATGTTCCACATGGAGTAGTGAGGAAACAACAGATGTACTTGGGGACTCTGATCATTGCAATCCAAAAGACAGAAAAGCACATAGTTGATACATAGTGGCTAATCAGGGCTAAAGAATTTGAAGCTGACACATTAGAGATGTAAAAGCTTTTTAGCTCTCCATTCCTACTTGCCAATGTCAGACTGAATATGTAATTACCAAGAGCAAAGTTTTTTCCCACAAGTTCAGCACAAGTTCAGTGTGGCTTCCAAAGCAAGACTATTCTATAATGCAAAGAATTCACTGCCATCGCCTCCTCTGCTGAGCTTTGAACTAAGTTGAGCTAATCCTACTTGTACTAAGTAGTTAAGTTGAGCCTACTTGTACTTCCATGTACAGCTTTGTTTCACCCATTTAATCAAAGTTCTTAAATTCCCACAAAGCTTTGTATTTCTGAGTTCCTCTCAGTGACTTCAGCAAGTTGCCCTAAATCCTGGATTTTCATCTTTCTGAAGCTAAACTTTCTACCACACTCAGCTTCACCAAATTCTGCCTTGTCAATACTTTTCCAGTAATGTCTCTTGTGGATCCCAACCCATTATAGTATTGCCAGGGAGAGATGCTAGAGCAATCTGATGCTGGAATATCATCCCTCTTCTCCGCAATACAATGTCTTCAGAAATGCAGCTCACAGTATTTTCTGTTCAGCTGTTTGCTGCTACCAGTACTACCTCACCCATGAATCAAATTTCCTGTTTACCCTCACTTCTAGTTCCTTTGTCATGACTACTTTCACCGTTACAGAAAAATTAAATTTCACACTTTTTTCCCTGCTAGGTGGCCTTTCCCCCTTCCACCCCTGCTCTGCCCTCTTTTCACTACCACGAAGTTCTCACCCTACCAGCATTTCAATATTTCTTTTTAAAGACACCCACTACAGCATGTGACATTTAACACTTCTACAGCACCTACCTGGCCAAGATATCACATTTCTTTTTTTAAGGTAAAGCCTAAACACCTATTGCTGTTACCATGTCCTTTTTACACTGGTAGTCATAGCACTTAGGTTATCAGCTTTATATCACAAAATGAGTCAACAGCAACTGGATTAAAACTCAGAGCTCTGTTTCTAATACAGGTATTTGAACCAGAAAGTGGCAAAATACGTCGCTGTTTGAGTTCCACCATCATCCTTCAGCTTTGAGCTGAAACCAGAGAAGTTAATAGCAACCCAGTGACTACAGTCAGGGGATCCTAATTAACTGTTTTGGCTTACAGGAGAAACAGTGAAAGAAAAAAAAACCCAAACACGCACAAAAATGGCTAAAGAGGCTATGTGCAGAGCACTGCCAGGTCCACACAGAGCAGGGACTGAGCTATGACATCGATGTCGCAGGACCTCTATGGTGTTGGCTTGCCTCCAGAGAGCCTGAGGTTTGACACAGTGCAATGAATGTACAACAAGGCTTAGAAGAGGGATCCGGTGCTGTCAGCGTAACTTGCCCATTGCACGGATTCCTCAAGGATCACTACACAACACTGCTGTAGCAGCGTGACCCTACGCATGTGCCCATACGGACAGGGACGCAAGATTTCATCTCTTATAGAGCAGCCTCTCAAAAGGTAGATTTCAGCCAAATGATTCATCTACTCGTTTTCCGCTAAAGAAACTCTTTAAACCTGCAGAGAGGCTTTTAAAGACAGTAAGTGGCTCCCGCTGTATAGCCGTTGCTTGTAAGCCGCCTTTGGCAAGCACAGCGCCTGTGCCGTCCTGCCTCGGAGGCTTTCTGCTGACCTCGTAACCGGAGAGCGCCGGCAGCTCTCGCTCTCCGCAGACGCGGACCGGCGGGGCTCGGGAGGTACCCACCGCCCCCGGCTCCGCGCTGCGTGACCCAGCTCAGCTCTGGCGCCGGGGCCGCTCCTTCTCTCAGCGCGGCGGCTCCACCCACCTTGCCCGCTTGCAGGACTTCGAGTAGCGCAACCGGTCGCTCTAGGCCGACCGGGAGCCCACCGCTACCTCCGGCCACGCACCGCTTTGCCGCGTCGCACCGCAGCCGCGCTGAGCGGGCGGGTATCGGCAGGCGTGGGATAGCCACACCGCCGAAGCCAAGCCCCCGAGCTGACCGGCGGGCGGAGGCTCCCGGCCGCGCAGGAGCCGCAGCTGCCCTCAGCGGGTGGCGCTTGCGGTCATACGCACTAACGGGCATTTTCCCCCCCCCCCGCCCGGGGCTACCGCTCCCGCAGCCAGAGGGCGGTCCCGGGGAAGGGGCTGAAGAGAAGCCAGCGGCAGAGGCGGCAACACCACCGACACCCCCTACTCCCGAGACGAGGGAAGGACCACCACCCCTGCGGTGGGGCTTTTAAAGCGCCCGCGGCTCTTCCGGGCGCCGCCACCGCCGCGCGTGGGCGTGGCGCGGCCCGGGTGCCTGTGCTCACCGGGCGCCCCCGGCGCGGCGCAGCGCGGAGGCTTCCCCGGGGCCTCCGCGAGGGGGCGCCGGGCGGGCAAGGAGAACCGTTGAGGGTGTTTACCGCCGCGCGCGGCAGCGGCGTGACTGTTAACTGAGAAACCGCCGTCTGCGGTGCCAGAACACTGCTAAGAAATCCGTTTGTGAACAGAGATCACCTCTGGGCCTTCTTGGCGGCAGAGCAGGAAGGTGACACAAAGCTGTGGGGAGCGGTTCGGCTGAGCGCCGGGGGAGCAGGTATCCGGGGGACGCCGGGCGTTACGCGTCTGGGTGCCCTCAGGGCCGCGGCGAGGGAAGAAAGGGCGGCGGTAGAGGAGCAGGGAGGGGGAGGTTGCGCCTCTGGAGGGACCCGGAACGTTCTGGAAGGCGGTACGCGAGGCGGGTGCTGCCCTAGCTTCCCGGCATTCTCCACAAGGGGCTCTGGGCTCTTCGTCTGCCAACGGTCCAGAGGAACTGGGGAGAAACGGGTGTCCTGCCCGCGCAAAAGCTCTGAAAGCCTGGAGCGTTTAGCCATCGCGCCCCAGTTACCGCAGGAACACGTGTGAAATTCGCGATTAAAAGTGGAAGTTAAGGGGTTTTTTTTCCCCTCCGTGGTTCCCTGGTCTTGGTAGGTAATGGTCGTTTTAATGGAGTGGAAAAGTTTAAAACAACAGCCCAAGAGGAGACAAAGGGTTGGAAGACAGTCTTTAAAAAACCACCATAATTGCACACCCGAATTTCAGGAGCTTACCCTTGCAGTAGCTTCATGGGGCTGCTGAGTTTTGTCAAGAGCCAAGCTACCCGCCACATACAGCCCTCTAGTCAGCAGTGCAGTCTGATTTGATTTTTTTCTAATATATATTACGGTCCCAAAAGTATCTTCCAGCAAGACGGCTGTTTTCTCAGTGCAGTGACTGAGCCACTGTTTCATGAGTGTTAAAAAAAAAAGGCAAAAAGCCTGTTGCCAGGCGTTGAGACACCCGAACCCGTGCGGTGCCCCATCCGAGTCTCCCTGGATTTACACAGGAGCGAAAACACCCCGGGGTGGGGAGGCTGCCGGCCGGAGCGGGAGAGTCGCACGGAGCTCCACTCCTCCGGCAGCCCCCGCCTGCCCTCACGGGCGCGGGGAGGGGGCTGCGGAGAGCACGGGCGGGTTGCTGGGCCGCTGCTTGCGGGTGGTTCTTGGCGGCAGGGGCGGTGGCCCCGTCAGCACCAGGGACAGGCGCCTCTCCCGGGAGCGAGGGGCAGGGCAGCCCCTCCCGGGGCCTGTCAGCGCCTCCCTCTGCGCGGGGCCTCGGCTGACCAAGCCTGTAGAGTCCGACAGTGCCTGACAGGCCGTGTAGGGGAATACATCCAGCCACGGCATCGCTGGAATACACGACCATTCTGAATAGCTCCTCAGCCTACTTCAAAGAACTGCAGTTGAGGCTTAGTATTTCTCGTCTGAGGGAAAATACAGTCTCTTTATTTCATATGTGCACTGTGCCTGAGAAGTGGCTGTGATGCACATGAAATGGGCTCTTTTGGGCCCATACACAGGACGCACAGACCAGACCAGGAAATTATGACCTAAATTATTCCGTGTTTATATTTGGCCAAAGTTGATATTCATATGGACTGTGACAATGGTAGCTGTGAAAATATTCCACTGTCCAGTCAGCTTGCACCCCCAAAGGAAATGTTTTGTATCTTGTCAATTGCCTGAATACATTGCTTTTCACACAGCATTAAAATTGTCAATAATTACCACAAGACAATGCAGTTTATATGAAAGGTTTGTCAGATCTGAGGCAATGCACAAATAGAGCAGTTTTATGATGGATTATAAAACCAAAATCCATCCAACTCCTTTTTTGTGTGTGTGTGTGGTTTTGGTTTGGTTTTTTGTTTGTTTGGTTGGTTTGGTTTTAGTTTTTGGTTGGTTGGTTGGTTTTCCTTTTGTTTGGTTGTTTTTTTGTTTCTTTGGGGCTTTTTTGTTTTTCAAAAAAATATGACAAAACAAAATAATGGGAAAAGCCCACTATAGAACCGTGCACAGTTTTATAGATCACTTGCTTTTCAACAGCATATTAGGTATCATTTCTTCCAAAATTTGTTGAAATTTCTTCCAAAATAGTTGAAATTACACATCTCATTAGGGAAAAAGAGTGATTATGCTGACTGCAGTATATTCACTTTTTCTTATAATAAAAAAAGCAGATAAAAAAAAGATTTTTAAATGGCTGTTTGTGGCTACTGATGCTTCGAGCCATGGAAATACCAAGGTATTTTTTTAGAATCGCTTCTTACAGCACAGTTATCAGAACTGTGAACCACTGCCTGTTAGATTAGTCTTGAGGCAGTAGTGAAATTGTATGGTAAAATTTAAGATATTTCCTCAAATCAATTTATTTAAACTTTATGTATCCTTATTTGCAAATGATGATGCTAACCAACTCTGATGATGATATAGATACTTCTTTATCTACCAGTTAATGAAAATAAGGGATATTTGTAGGGGGTAACTATGCAATGAAATTCTTTTGAAGTATGATCAAATGATTATTTGATCCTGAAGTTGGTATAACAAAAGACCTAAATATCTTTTCTTCTTCTGCCAGAAAGCTTCAGAACTTCAAGAGATACTTCATTTTTCAGCTTTGAATAATCCTTTTGTACACCTCCCTCTTGTGCAAATGCATACCCTGTTTGATTCTCATTAGGAAGATTAGGTGGGGATAAATGAGGGCAGAGTGTGATTTGGCTTTCTATGGCCAGTGGCTGCAGGCATTTCTGTGTGATCTGTACTAGTTTCATCATATGCTGTGTGCATATGCATTTAAAACCCTCCTCAGACCCTCAGTAGTGTGTTTAGGGGGTAGCAATTTTGATTTTCAAAGGCTTTTTGCAGTGGGATCTGAACTAACAAATATAAGGATGAAAATACATGCTTTGTTAACCTTGGAGTTAGCTGTAGCTCTTTGTCACCCTTTGAATTCCTCATCGACTCTGCCATCTCTTTAAATAAGCTTTAAAAAAGCTGCAAAATGACCACAAGTAGTTCTGCAGGTGAGCAAGCCTTGTAAAGTAGCACAGGTTGATGACTTAGGCTGAAAAACATGATAGAGATGGAGGGAAATTATTTTATTATAAATATGGTGATGATGTTACATTATTCCATTCTACACGTCATAGAAAAAAATGTATTTAGATTTAAGGGCTTATACCTGCTTCTTTACAGGGCTTTTAGCAACCTGATTTTCTGCTCCCTGGTAAACACATCAACCAGAATGGCTGCAAATTGGCCCATAATCCTGTTCTTATAAGTGGTGGATCACTATTGCTTTAAAACTGGTTTTTGTTTGAAACAGGGTGGAATCCCCTAGCTTGTGTGTTGCTCATTAAGTCGCTCTAGGCCAGGGAATTTGAAAGTTTGGAAGCTCTCAGCTGAGTACTCTCTAAGTAAGCTTACAAGTTACTCTAAGCCTACAAATTTGTTCCCTGTAATTTGTGTGTCTGTCTTTTGGAAGGACAAAATCCTGTTTTCGTTTTCTAGCAAGCACTAGTCACAGTATTAAACTTGCATTTTAAATAGTGTTTCAAAAATGTGTTGCTGACTTACCAATGTCCTTGGAGTAGTTTTGTGAAACATCTTCAGGATCACCAGCTCTAACAAGAAAAAAAGGAGGGTAATTGTAATTGGCGACTCTCTTCTGAGAGGAACTGAGAGCCCCATGTGCCAGACAGACCCACTCCATAGGGAAATCTGCTGCCTCCCTGGGGCCAGGGTCAGAGATATTACAGGGAAACTCTCTGGTCTGGTACG